>JALIZH010022722.1:0-18665 GCA_030522465.1 Rhipicephalus appendiculatus
GGTGCGCTACGTCGCCCATGTATATATATATATATATATATATATATATATATATATATATATATATATACATATATATATATATATATATATATATATACATTATTAATGAGAACTAACAGACAATGATGCCAAGGAAAGTATAGGGGACGTTATTAGAAGTAATTGTAATGCAAATGTGAAGAAAGAGAAGTGGACGAAAAGATAACTATATATATACAGGGTGTCCCAGCTATCTTTAGCCAATGGTTTAAAAATAGAATTATTTGAGGCAGGCGAGTGATATATATATATATATATATATATATATATATATATATATATATATATATATATATATATATATATATATATATATATATATATATATCTTGGTATGTGCCGGGGGGTACCACAGGAATGTACTTAACATGTCCACTTGGTTTTTTTCGTTTTTTTTGTTTCTTCTCTTTTATATTTTTTCTTTCTTTTTTTATTATTTATTATTTTTTTTAGCAAACACGTTTTTATGTCTAAGTATGTAGAAATACGCGCACCTGGTCGTGTGACCACTCTCTCTCTTTTTTGACCACTGGTTTATTTTTTATTTTTTTTATTTATTTATTTATTATTATTATTTTTTTTTCAAAGTACAGGTGCTATGCGTATGTAGCAGTACGCGCACGTGGTCGTGTGACCACTTATCAGTATGTACGCTTCTTCTCTCGGCACGGCGATGATATAAAAGCGCATCGGCGCCTGGTAAATTTTGTCTTGATGAAGATCGGGCTCCGATGGAAACGTCACCAATAAACAGTTTTTTAGAGGCGTATATATATATATATATACATGTATGTATGTTCTGTGGGCAAACATCTTTCCTCGAAAAATTTTTCAAGACCGCGATGCCCCCTCAAATTTCGCTTGGTTTTGATAAACTGTGCACAATAAAAACATGCATATAAAATCTACAATTGTATGTTGAGCTTCGAAACAACGCTTGAGCTACTAAAGAGGTTTTATTTAGCTGTGCTACTTGACTATTCAGCATTTTTCTGGTTTACCTGCAAGCTCGGCCTTTTCAAACACAACAGAAATCTTCGGTTTGCCGTTTTTTCTTATGCTATCTGAAACTATCGCTAAGCATTCTTAATATTATTGAAATAGACTTCAAATCATCGCGAAACAAATTTTGAATTCGGAAAAAAATGCGATTTGTCCTATATTTGACCGTATTTTTCGTACTGGTACGGTCCAAGTAAAAATCCTCATTATGCAGCGTTTGATAAACTACTTTATGACTATGCAATGAGGAAAGTCTAATCAAATCGTTTTTGTTTTTAGAAAGAAAATAATTTTTGAAGTTGGCCGTCAGAACGCGGCCTGCATTCATTTTGTTGCCACTTCGCCTCAAAGGACGTGGCCGGCCTTGCAGCTGACGCTCGTCACAGTTAGCGGCAAGATGTGAGATGTGTCACAGCGGCTCGTGAGTGGCCGAAAGTTTTATTGCTTTGATGTCAAGGCTCTGAGTATGTGTGCATACTAGTTGTGGAGTGGAGTGCCATAAGCCGCAACCACATAATGGTTGCCACTCCACGGACGACACTCGCATCCGCAACCATAATGAATGCCGGAGTCATAAAAGAAGCATAGAAAGGAGCACCAATGAATGGAATTATTTCTTCTTCTTCATGAGAGTCTTGGGGAAAATGAAATTCCCTTAATCGCTTAAACTTACAAACTACACCATTTTTTGCAGTTGGACAACCTTAAATGGTGAAGGGACGTTCAATGTAGGAGACCCTGCTGAATTGAATGTTTATCTTCAAGGTGAGCAAAATCATGTACACTTGAAGAAATGTGCCATATTTGGTAGTGACTTATGGTTAGAACTGAAGAGGGCATTCGCTCTCGTTATGTGCACTGCGCCAATATCACATATTTCTGATATCAAATACCGTCACTTCTTCCTGTATCTGCTTTACTTGTAAAGCATACTAGGACAGACTTACCACTCGACTTTTTTATTAATTGAAACCGCCTTATTGAATGTAGCTTAGGTGCTGCAGTTCAACTGGTTACAGGACGCGCGGGCGCACGTACTCACGCATGCCCTGTATTTTCCCTTCTGAGTACAGGAAGTAAATTTCTCACAAAGCGAGTCAGGGATGCTTAGTCGCGAGCGTTTGACGCAAACAGTTCTGCAAGCACTCGTATACTAATTCCCAAGAGGCTCATAAGCAACAAATACGGGCCAACGGGTAGCGGTGGCAGCGTTCGGGCATGCACGGCAACCATAAGCTGATGCCAGTAGTAGCGATGCTGCTGAGGCACAAAAAATCTTTACTGAAACAGCCCTACGCTGAAAAAAAGGCGCGGTCTTGGCGCCTCAAGATGAAGACGCATGTATTGAGTCATAGTGCGGTTTTAAGCGACAGAATGTGGAAACGTTCGCGGCCGTAATGTCATAGATCTGTCGGCGGCGTGAAGGGCTCTACGAGGTAAATTCCCGAAGGAGTTTATCAAGGGCACAATATGGTCCGATATATTTTGACAGAAGTTCTACGGAGCAGTGAAGTGCGATAGAGGGTGGATATTACAGAAAAGTCGCCAGGTTGACGGGATTGCTGCCGCCACTGTGCCTCGATAAATAAGGATCGGGACATCTAGCGCCATTGCACAGCATACCGAGTAACAGCGGACAGCAGGGTTGTTTCGCACTGAGCGGGCTTATATAAAATCATCACGTTAGGTGAAGAATATGCGTTTCGGCTGGGTCATTTTTTCTATTAAAAAACAACGAAGCTGGTAGCGATTTCGCTATCAATCAGATTCATTAAAATGTCAACGACGCAAGAACGCGCGTTGTAATTAAGGATTTGCTGGCAGCTCTTACGTGTATGAAAAATGTTACTCCAAGAAATATAGACATATATATAGCATACGCTCTCTGAAAAGAGTTTGCACAAGCTACAGAGTCAGAACATCACGTGGCATTTCAGTGTGTTCCGAGTTACTGTGGAATCAAGGATAATGAAATAGCAGATCAGTTGGGAAAAGTTGATCATTAGTATACACAACCCGTCTCATTTTTATAGGCCTATTATACTGAAATTTTGAAAAAACAAGTGGTGCTGGCCTTGGAGGGTCACACGACTAATGCGTCGTATCTCAAAACGTGCGGGTAAGGGTTCAGACACGACGGTTCAGACCACAGCAGCTCGAGAGGACGAACCTATTTGGGGTCAAAGAGGAGTGGAATTATCTATTGTTGTGCGTATGGCTGTCACAATAGGTACATAAATGCAGCCAGTAAGCTGCCAAAAATAAAATGTTTATGGCTGTTTCACAGAAGGCTCACACAAACGAGCCACGAGGGTGGTTTGACGTGCCTGGTAAGAAGAGATTTCTCATTTTTTAACACGAACTTATTTAATGCCAGGGTCAACCAAGATTTCACTGACGTGTTTCTGTCACGTATAGGACGATGATAAAATTCACACTAACAGATCTAGAAAATTAAAACTAGAAGAAAAGTTGCACCACCGGGAATCGAACACACGACCTCTCTGTCTGGGAAGGCGGGCGCCCAGTGAGGTACCGACTACGCCACCGCACACATCCACGGCGAATTACAAACGCGCTTTGTACCTCTCACGCAATCTCTCTCGCACGATGATCTCTGCTAGGGCAGTAGGCAGGCGAAGTGGTGCCGCCCGCCTATGAGCGGGGAAGAGAAGCACTGCGTCATGACACTAAAGAGCGCCGATAGTATATAGGGCGGGATTGGGCGGTGACGCACTTAGAGCGTCTCGAACTCAGCGAAGAACGCTGCCAGCGCTAGCATCGAGGAGCCGCACTAGACACAGTTCATACTCTGCCTATCCCTTCGTTTTAGCGTGTGACGGCTCGTTGTTGAAGTAGTGCCGCTTCCACATGCATCAACTGCCTGCTTCTTCGAGTGCGGTGCACCGACTGATAATACTGCTTCAATAAACACCGCAGAAAAACAAAGATGTCGACAGGCAAATGTCGTACCGACGGGCAAATGTCGAGACAGAGGCCAGCAGAACGTGGAACGCCCGCGAGCGTTCGCAGCTCAAGCTACGAAACTCTGCCTCCCGAGTTTCTGAAGCGCAGTGTGGTAGTGTATGCTTGAGCAAAGGCGTAGGTTACCCAATTAAACGGGAGCGCACATTGTACCGTGCTCCTCCACCTCCTGTGCGACAAACAACGTGTGCAAGTCAACGTTCGTGGAGTTCCGCACCTTTCCTGCAGCTGCCGGCACAGAATTAGTTGTGTGTCACCTGAACGAAGGGGAAATCGCAGACACTAACTTCATCCATCCGCTCACAGCAATGCTGCGCAGCGTTGTCGTCTGCTCGGCTTCCCGAGCATACTGTCGGCGGCACCCGCTAGGTGGCTTTTAGTGGCGCCTCTATAGTGCACTGATAGCGGCGTAGGCGTGCTTCATGTTGGCTACCCTGTGCTGCCGAGCTTCCTGGTGTACCTAGCTGTACCCAGAAATTTCCTACTCAAGTTAACGAAGGGCAGGGGCACGTGAAACGTAGAAGTTGGAGGCGCTCGACGGCGTGTCTTTTTTAAAGGTTTTCTATATGTGTGCCCTGCTTTCTTGTGCTACCTCGCAAGTGTATGGTACGAAGTTAGTGAGATTGCTAAGGCTACCAGTAGTGTTAATACGGCGTCATTATGTACGTGGTTGTCAGTATTTTGCCAGCGTCACTGGTGTGCCGGAGTGACTGGGGCGCCCGTAACCCACGACGTGCCGCTTCGCGGTCAGTATGTTGCCAGCGACCGTGGTGCGCAGCGAGTCACTGGGGCGCCCGTAACCCACGATGTGCCGCTCACGGTTCACAGTATTTTGCCAGCGTCCGTGGTGTGCCTCAGTCATTGGGGCGAACTTTCCATGGGTCTCGCACACTCATACAGCCAGAGAACATCGCGCGGAGCCACGTGACTAGGCCAAGTACATCTCGCTCGGAATTTTCTGGGGACAGCACCAAAAAGTGGTCAGACAACATGGACATGTTTTGGTGGCTGTTTAGTCGCTTCGCACTAGCCGTATAGAAAAAAGTACAAAAAAAAATCAGTAGCAGCTGGCGCAGCACTATACTAAGCCTAGACGGCGAAAGAGAGAACATGGTCCCAAATCGAATGATGAGAGGCGAGGCACATCGGTGATGTTTTTGTGATGCGCGCAGCAGGGCAGTCACGTGTCATTTTGCATATTTCGCGAGCTTTCTATAATTAACAGGAAAAAATAAGCGCGTAATTAGCACACTCTTGAATATCATTTCACCATGCCCCCATCAACCTCATTGACATTTTCATAATTAGGAGAGTACTTTTGGAGTCACTAATATAATTGTGACTAATTAATTAATTCTCATTAACGAAATAATTTTATCGGCTACTACAGTATACTGGGAACAATATGCACTACGTCTGCTTAATGTGACGCCATTCCTCTTTTTTTAATCGTGCTGCGTGATAGTTGGGACAACCTGTATATACATACATATACACACCCTGGACATGACGGCGACGGCAAAAACCCGCCCAAAGGGTCCATTTAATTGCTATCGCAATAATAACAAAATGCAAATGAGCCCGGCTATAATAGTTTGACTTTCTGTGCAGACACCTCTCCAGGATACAAATACAAGGAGACATTGTTATACACTGATAATTACAACAGCTGTGCTATTGTTCGCATTGAGCCAACGGCCTCTGGTAAGTTCCCGTAGCGATGTGTCTAGCGTTTGAAACCACCACCGAACGTGCAGATGGTTTGTGTATGCGGTGTTTCTCTGCACCACGCAGTGAATTTTGTCGCAAAATTTTCCAAAGTCATCAACACAAGGAGAGCAATACATAAAACTCAGACATCTAGAAAATAGTTTCTTTCTTTGATTTTAAGTGCCCGTGTGACAGGGGTATAAGGCATTAAAGGCTTTCGCTATAATATTCGATAGAAACGAGTGCTGCGTGTGCACCCTAGTTGCCTTCGAGAGAAGAAATTTCTATGCTGCAGGCGGAACGAAAGAAGTCATCCGAAGGAGAAGAAACGCCCACAAACACGCCTGTGGGAGGTGCGGTGGTAAGTCGGCAAAGACAGTGCGACAACTACGCTGACTTTGCTGCAGTGTTCAAATGTTGACTGAATGGCGACACTGACATGACACTGACGCGTTCTCGTGAGCTGTTCCGTAAAAAACCACCGGGAATGCCTGAAATGCCGTACATGTGTTTATGACGGCATGCGCGTTCTTCTTTTAGACCTTTTGTTCAACTCTGCTTTTGCACGCTCCGCCCCGTCTTCCTTGCAGCACCGGCGTAGTGCGAGCTCGGAGCAAACTCGTGTTTCTAAGAAGTTCGAGCCATCCTGCATAGCGCCCCTGATCACAAAAATTGAAGGAGACTTCGTAAATTCCAAAGTGTGTTCGATGAAGGCCTGTGGCCATTCGACTGACTATGCCACGTCTTTTTTTGACACTCCCAATAGAATGGCACACGAACGGAATGTGTGCGCGTGTTGATGCGAAGCAGCTATGCCTCCCTACCTCCCGTGTGAGACGCCGTCCACTCTAGTTACCGCTCCTACCGCTAGAGGCGCTTCTCAACGAGTTTCTTGAAGAATCCGCTAGAAGGCGCTGGTCCGCGCGCCATAAACCCAGGTTAAAGTGTACTATACCCAGGCTGCGTGTGGTTGCGCGCATTACTTAAGTGACACTCAATGGGTGCGCATCGGTATGCGCGGTAAACAGCAGTCTGACACATCCGCAGCTGCTGCTCGAGCCGCTGCCGCGAAACGGCAGCGGCCCCACACCAGCCCTGAACCTCGTGAAGGGAAGCTGAAGCTCGACGGAAACGCCGCCACGCCGCCTCTGAAGAGACGAAGGCTCATGCGACTGCAGCGCGACGTGAGCACACACAAGCGGACTCGGGGCTTCGTGCCAGGGAAGCTTCAGTGAAGCTTAAACGTAGGCCCGTATTCACAAACGCTCCTCGACTCGAAACACTACATTAAGGGATCCTTGAGGACTGTTTCGCGTTGCGATTTCTGCAACGCGAGAAGTCTCAAGGATCCCTTGGAGGTCGAGTTTCGAGTCCAGAAGCGTTTGTGAATAAGGGCCGTAGGGTCTCTTACGAGAAGATGTGTGTAACTTTTCTTTTAGCTGTGAAGCATCTTATGGCGAAGCTTAATCCGGTGGTGGTGTGCGGCGTGACCACCCTTACTGCGCATGCGCAAACCCTTTCAAAAAAATAATAATAAAAAGCTCCTCTCCCCCTCTCTCTCCTCTAGGCATCCCTCCCCGCGGCGTTCACACTCCCCACTGCGCATGCGCGTCCCCCCTCTCTCTCTTCTCTCCTACGCTCCCCCTCTCTCGCCTCGCGACGCCGACGCAGGCAGCGTCTGCTAGCGAGTTTTTTGGTTGAAAAAACTGGCAGATCCCACGCACTGTGGCAATCGATGTAATGCGAAGCAGCCAGCAAGAAGCATATCATGTTGTGCATAATATGCATGTCATTATTCACAGGTTAGGACCTCTCACTTGTGTTCATCATACAGTCACGTCGCGCAATACAAATTTTGTTGTATATCAAGCTAGCGAACTGCACGCAAGCGCACCATGAGCGTGGCATGTAAATGGCATAGTAGATGACATGCATGCCAAGATTTTCATGTTACCACCTGCCACTTATGTTCGCCTAATTTGTTACCTCGAATCGCAGCGAGACGCGAGACCAATCTGCCACCGTTTCGCATGCGTTCGTATTCTCGCGCTTTGCGCATCGTGCAGGCGCCATCCGCGTTCCAGAGTTTAAATCGACGGACACTTTGTCAGTTGAACAGTATGTTCCGCGAACGCTTGTGCCCACTGAGACGGTGTCAGTAAGAATGGAACGTGATGCGCGCGTCTCCCTCCTTGCATGATTAGAGACGCCGGGCAAAGCGACGCCACGAAAGCAAAGCGCGAGCGCTGTAGAGTCCAACGCGACCGGCGTTTGCGCGCCCCGGCGCCCACCTGACACCGTGCCAAGGCACTGCTGGAGGGACGGACGGACGGACGGACGGACATGAGCGTGACATTAAAGGCTTTCGCCTTAAAAATTTGGTGTACATCAAGCTAGCGAAACGGCCACGAGAGTGTCATGAGCGTGGCATGCATGTCACGTTGCACATGACATATCCTGATTTCCATATTATCACTTGTCATTTATGCTCGTCATACAGTCACGTCACACAATACGAAATTTGGTGTATATCAATCTAGCGAAACGGCCACGAGAGTGTCATGAGCGTGGCATGCAAGTCATGTTGCACATGACATGTCATGATTTCCATATTATCACTTGTTATTTATGCTCGTCATACAGTCACGTCACTCAATACCAAATTTGATTTTGGGACGTTAAACCCCAGAAATTAATTAATTAATCAATGCTATATTGGTGTATATCAAGCTAGCGAGACGGCCCCGAAAGTGTCATGAGCGTGGCATGCAAGTCATGTTGCACATGACATGTCATGATTTCCATATTAACACTTGTCATTTATGCTCGTCATACAGTCACGTCGCTCAATACCAAATTTGGTGTATATCAAGCCAGCGAAACGGCCGCGAGCATGTCATGAGCGTGGCATGCAAGTCATGTTGCACATGACATGTCATGATTTCTATATGACCACTTGGCATTTATGTTCGTCATACAGTCACGTCAAGCAATACCAAATTTGGTGTACATCAAACTAGCGAAACGGCCGTCAGCGTGCCATGAGCCTGGCATGTAAATCATGTTGTACATGACATGCAGGTCATGATTTTCAATTACCACCAGTAATTTATGTTGGTCATGCAGAAATCTCTCATCGTACCAATTTTTGGATATATCAAGTTAAGAAAACGGCCACAGGAGCACTATGGCCATGGCGTGTAAATCATACTTTTCATGACAAGTTAGTGATGATTTTCATGATATGACTAGTCATTCATGTTCGTCATACAGTCATGTTATGCAATACCAAGTTTGGTATAAATCCCATTAACGATACGGCCAGGAGAGCGCAAAGTCGTAGGCGGCTAGATAGATAGATAGATAGATAGATAGATAGATAGATAGATAGATAGATAGATAGATAGATAGATAGATAGATAGATAGATAGATAGATAGATAGATAGATACGCTCAAAGTCGCCGAAGTTCGCTAAGAAATGCTTCGCATTTAAAAACCGACTGCTCGCGCTGCACAACCGTTCACTGGCCACCCCGTATATATGGCACTGGATCTTGACCTGCAAGATGGTGCGGGTGGGAGATTTCTCCTGTGCGTTGTTTAACAATAAGAATTCGCAGCGTGCGCGTTAACTAAAAGCGGACTGCGGATCCCTGTTTCCAGTCGGAATCTTCTGTCTCTCATTGCCCATTAGAAGCGATTGGCATGTTCCAGTAGGAATCACCACTCCATCACTGCGTGCTTTGCGCCTCCCCAGTTTTCTGTCCTGTGCAACGCTGCGATGAGCGCCAGCGTCAACGCCGCCGCCAGTGTAAGCGTTAACGCCCGCTGCTTCGCATCTACTCATGGTTCCTTTTAGCGGGAGATGGTGTTTTTTTTTATTTTTAACGCGAATCGCAGCGAGACGCGAGACTATCCACCTAAAGAAACTTCGTCAAGGCCGGGAAGCTCTACCGCATACGTCACACAACGTAATCGGTAGTGGGCCGGATTCTTTCAGTGGGCCGCTTTCTCTCTGCGGACGCTAGCACCCACGCGGTCACTTCGAGGCGGCGACGCTGGTTGCGTTGCGCGCTGTGCTTGGTGGCGGTTCCTCCCCGACGCCGGCGTTCGGCGGCGCGTTCGCATCGGCGTTTTGGTCACTTCAGCATTATTTGGCTACGATGCTAGACGTGTGTCGAATTCCTCATGTCCTGGCGGGGATCCCATGATAATTTCGCAGTTGTAAGCTGCAGGAGAAACTAATGTTGCATTTCTCTCTCGGTACTGTCGGTCGCTTCCACATTGTGATGTGTGCTGCTTTATTTCATGCGTGGGTTCGACGGTGAGTGAACGGAGTGTGAGGTGCGACCAGAGAAGTGTTGTGTGTCCCATTGTCGTGGATACTACGACTCTGTCGTGGCAACTATGGCTATTTCTGTGTGTGCTGCTTTCCTCTACGACCTTGTGGACTGGCTCCAGGCGCGGAAGGAAAGAACTAACGCTTGAAGACTCAGTGACGAGACCCATCGTGCTCTTCATCAGACAACCCAAGCTCTCGTGGAGATTGTCAGGTACTGTCTTGACGAGCACGACACGTATTCTGCTCTCCTCGGTAAACTTTTTTAAAGATCACTTTGGGAGGTACAGACCCATGGCTGGGTTCCAGTGTGACGTATCTAGCAGGCAGGTGTACGAAAGGAAAAGCAAGCTTCGCCAAAGCACGCTACCACAGGCTGGCACGTCCGCTGGAAACTGAACCGAAAACGACCAAAACTGGGAGGACTTTTAAGAAGGAGCAAACGTACAGCGAGCAGGCTGGAACGTCGTTTTGACTGGCCGAGCGATATCAAAGCTAGAGGTCAATTTACCTGTGTCAGCGTATATGACAGAGTACGCAGTGCGCGTTACCCTGAAGTAGCGAACATGGGGAACTGCATAGACGTACTAACTGAGAATAGGGTAAGAATTGTTTCACCCGCACTTCCGCTGAGCAGCCTAGGAAATAGATGAGGTCTTTTTTTACACTGCAATGTCATCTGCAAATGAACTTGCACACAACTGTGCTGTTGTGGAACGACTTTTAACAAAGCCAGAGTTTTCAAAGGCTAATGGGCAGTGCCAGATACTTGCGGTGTTGACACTGGACTTGCTGGTGCATGAAGACTTCAAAGACTTTGATTACTGTGAAAATGGACATGATAGCGAACTAGCGCTCAAGCAACTGTGGTGCAGCAGGATTGTTTGCTAAAAAAATTGTGTCGACGCCTCATTGACAAGGAATAAGAGGGACAAGACAAATCCAGAAGGAAAGTCGTCGCGCTTACCAATAAATGAGTGCACGAGCGCTTGGAATAAAAAAACTACAACAGCAAAATGAAGTGTGTACGCTAATTTGAGCTTTGAAGCATCCGTAGTTGTTTTTAGCATAAGAACGTTTATCACTAAAGTAACAGGAATTGTAATCGAGAAAAGCTCATTCACTATCGAGCTCGCGCGAGCCAAGCGTCAGCCCACTGGTGACACGTCACGCGAGGAGCTTCCAGGCCTTGGACTATCTCCCTCCTTTTCGCATGCGTTCGTATTTTCACGCTTTGAGCATCCATGCAGACGCCATCCGCGTGCCAGCGCTCATAAGTCTCATTTATACCTCCCGCGTAAGGGGGAGACGCCACATCTCGCACTGTTCCAGGGGGTCAGATGGACGTCGCTCAACGCGACTATGAGACATAAAAGGTGTAGGAAGCGTGCCACGAAATCAATGCGCACTTGAAATTAAACATTCCGATAAAAAACTTTAAATATTTCTGCTATTTGTTGTTTGGTCACGATATTCATACGCTGTTAAGAAGGTAATCAAGGTTCTTTAGGAAAGTTCGTGAAATGTTCCAGTTCTTTAGAACGCTCCCGAATAGCCCATAAAATGCAATAGTGAGCATTGAAATGAAGAATGCATGAATGCATTGGCTCCTTCGGTTAAAATTAGCGAATTCTGTTTTCTTTTGCAGAAGTGTGAGTAAAAATTTGCAGCTCAAGAGCTAGCTTTCAGCTAACATGCCTGTAAACTAGTATTTCAGCTATATGTATTGTCATTTATATATGTAATTCTGCCAATATTACTTGAACATTCAGCCATATTATTCACAATGGATCACATATATGCGCACCTGAGCATGAGAATACTGTGCGAAATATTTCAGTAACATCATTCTCAATATATTTCAGGAACGATTCCAGATGCATAATGTGCGACATTTAACATATTTCTGATATTTCAGATCGAGCTGAATGGTATGAACATCTAGTGAAGAATTCCTCAATAACTAAAAGAAAGAACAAAGACTGTATAAACTTCTTTAAAAATATTACTACGAAAGGGCGAAAAGTATACAGATCACGCTGTCTACATATGTTAAGTATTGGGAACGCAACGTTCAGTCGATGGGAGCTTCATTAGACAAAAATGACCAGCGTTGTAAAAATAAGATTTCATATAAAATTTCGTAAGATTCACTACCTTTTAAGTGGTAATAAATTGAATAAAAAAAACATGGCTGATCCCTCCGATATGGAGATCGGTAGAACACGTAAGTGAAACCTGTCTTCGCAATAGTAGTTCAATGTTCATTGTACATTGATGACTGTGAGCAGGGTGGCCGTTGGTGGCTAGTTGGCGCCAAACTGGCTCCTTTACGACTACGTCTGGGGACAACAAGTTCAGGTTGGCGCCGTGGCTACTTACTGGCTACGCTGCACTTCTGTTTTGGTACATTTCATAGCAATATGTCTTGTTATTCGCGATAAAATACAGAGCAAACCTTACGACCATCGTTTGTTTCCAAGCTTAATTGACGCGTCAGCTAATGCATGTCCTCGCCCGCCAGTAGTCCGGTGCTTAACGAGACACCTCAACGCAACGTGCCGGCGCGCCGATGAAGCAGGAATGATGAAGTAGTTGTTCGCCTAGTTGATGTGATTCAAAATCACTGTGGAGGATTCACCGACAATTCGGTGGGTTTAAAATTTTACTTAAAAGTTGAAAAAACAGGACTGACCCCTTTGTCATAGCAATCGGTGTTGTTTGGCCACAAGGTCCAAAGAATGAATGTGTGATAAAGTGACGCCGTGCGGTGACGTACCGGCGGAGCAGTGCGGCATGTGCCGTTATTATCAACCACCACAAGTGCATATAAGGGCGCCGCTTCATCTAGTTAAGCACGCTTGCAGTTGAAACAAACCCTTCTTTTCTTTCTGGCTTATCTGTTGTCCCGACGTCAGTTATTACAGTGGCGACGAAGCACGGTCTCGCCCGTGCGGGCCGTCGGAATCGACGAAATGGCGTGGACCGCCCGCATTGCAGAGTTTGATATCAACGGTCATGCGACAAGGGAAGAATACGTCGAGCGCATCGAACTGTCTTGTGCCGTCAACAAGCTGACTACCGATGCAGAGAAAATGGCGGTGTTGCTGAGCTGTTGAGGACCGGAAATGTACTCCCTGATAGCGACGCTCGTCAAGCATCTGCGACCACCGAATGTCGACTACAAGGTTATCATCGACACCGTCAAGAAACACATCCAGCCAAAGCCATCCATACTCTATTCGAGGTATGTGTTCTCGAAACGGGACCAGGAAAGCGGGGAATCTGTTGCTGACTACGTAGCCGTTCGGCGCAGATTAGCCGGGAACTGTGGGTTCGGCGAGAACAAGTTCCCGCTTGATCAAACGCTCCGCGACCGACTGGTTTTTTTGAATCGCTGATTGGGTGGTTCAGCAACGTCTCTTGGCAGAAAAAGTCACAGTTTCGCCCAAGGCGAAGCAATGAATGCGATAGCAACAAACTGGAATGCCAAACGATGAATGGCAAGCAGTTGGAAACGTATAGCGCGCTGCTCACGCACACATGAGGCACGAAAACAACACGCACAGGACGAGAGAGAACTAACAACGTTCACAGCTCGACACTTAACGCGCTGCGCAAACAAAACGACGCACGAAACGAATTGACAGGTACAGGAGAGCGCGAACTAACAAGTGCCACAGTTGTTACTTCGCTGTGTTTGAAAAGCGTGTTCTTTTCGCAAACGGGGGGGACTGCCGCGAGCGAAGTGACCATCTTGTGCTCGGTAACTACAATGCAATTGTTCCGACGAAAGCCCAATTCTCCCCCACCGTGAGATAAGCGCGCGCGCGAACGGGCGTCTATCCCCCCTCCCCGCGGGCCACAGGGCGCGAGCGGATGAGCGCGGGCGTCGCGAGCTATGACCACTATGGCCTCGCCGAGCGCGCCCCTTTGCGCCATCTCGCCGGTAATGCTGAAAACACGCTGAAAACTCTCTGTATATAAATAGGTCGCCGTTGGAACGTTGAAGGACGTGCGTTAGTGTGGCTCAGCGGATAGCGCCGCGCGCTGCAGAGCGAGAGGTCCCTGGTTCGATGCCGCGCGTCGGAAACATTTTTTTCAATTATTTTTATTCGAGGCTTTTACAAATATATAGATACATATACATATACGGGACATGACGGCGACGGCGAAAACCAGCCGATACTGTCCATATAATTGCTATCGCAATAAAAGAGCTGACGTTCGAAGCCGCATAGGAGCTCGCAGTGACGGCGGAAACTACGGCTAAACAGGAGAAAGCTATAAGGGCAACCCGACACGAGACAGAAGTCCAGTACGAAATGACCGCAAAATTGGGCACGCAAGCCATGAAGGAAGGCACGGAACAAAGGGGAGGCGAACGTGCCGCGGCTGCGTTTCAGCAGTTTTAGCGGCGCTGTTTTCGATGTCTTGGAAATCACAGGGCGATGCGTTGCCGTTTCAAGAACGCTGTATGCTTCAGCTGCTCACAGAAATGGCACATAGCGAAAGCCTGTCAGGGCACTCAGGCGCACGAACAAGGTCAGCTGGATGAAGCTACTGTCGCTGCGGGAACGGAATACAGTCTATTGTTTTGCATTAGCCAAGTAACAAACGGCGTTCCAAAGTACGTTGTGGATGTTGAGATTGCCGGTGAGCAGGTGAAAATGGAAGTGGATTCGGGAGCAGCGCGGTCCATTATCAGCCAGAAAAAGTTTGAAAACTTACAGTGGCAAAGCATGGGAAGCTACAAGAACCAGACACGCAGCTCGTCACCTGGACCAAGCAGGGTCTCGAAGTGTTAGGGAAAGTTATGGTGCCAGTAAAGTTCAAGGGCAGAAATTGCAAGTTGCCGTTACTGGTCGTCAAGAACGAAGGGAACACGCTTCTTGGCCGAGATTGGTTCAGGGCACAAGCAGATAGAAGTAACGGGCCTTCATCACATCAGTGGTAGAAAGCAAGACGTTTTCGCTGCCGGGTTCCCGGAAGTTTTCAGCGAGTCGCTGCCTGGCGCGGCGTTGCCGCCTATTAACATCGAGCTGAAGGACGATACGTACCCGCAGTTCCTTAAATATCGAAGCGTGCCATTTGCTTTGAAGGATGCTGTTGTGACCGAACTGAATACGCTCGCGGCTCTTGGAATTTTGGAGCCGACTCAATATTCAGAATGGGCTACCCCCATTGTGGTGGCGCGAAAGAAGAATGGCTCGCTCAGGATCTGTGGGGATTATTGAAGCACCGTCAACCTTGCTGTTAAGAGCAACGTGTACCCCCCACCGACCCGCAAAGAGCTTTTTGCTTGGCAAAGGCCGCATTTTCTCAAAATTAGACCTGGCTCAGGCGTATCAACAACTGCTAGTGGACGAAAAGAGCGCTGAACTACTCACGATAAACACAGTACTAGGACTCTACAAAGTTTGTCGACTGCCGTATGGCGTATCTGTGGCACCTGGTCTGTTTCAAAGGGCCATGGACACAATACTAGCTGGAATTCCCCAAGTTGCCGTATACCTAGACGACATTCTCGTGGTCAGTGAAACAGAAGAACATGAGCACGTGCTCACCGACGTATTTAGGCGGCTGGCCAAGGCTGGACTCAGGGTGCAGGCAAACAAATGCGAATTTTTTAAACCAAAGCCTGAAGTTCTTGGGCCATCGCATTGACCAAAAAGGCGTATATCCGGCGGAAACCAAAGTAGAGGCCATCCACAAAGCCCCAGCCCCAACCAACAAGAAAGAACTACAGGCGTTTCTAGGTATGATAAACTTTTACAATCGTTTCTTGCGTGGTAGGTCTGAAACAGCAGAGAAGCTTTGCCGGCTGTTAGAGAAAAATGCCAACTGGAAGTGGGATGAGCAGCACCAAGAGGCGTTCGAATGTCTTAAGAAGTCGTTAACTTCATACTCCTTGCTGGTACATTTTAACGAAACCGCTCCCTTGATACTGTCATGTGATGCGTCCCCGGTGGGTGTAGGTGCTGCATTGGCTCACTGTGACAACACGAGAAATGAGCAGCCGATTTCCTACGCATCGAGAACACTTGCGAAGGCTGAGCGAAACTATGCCCAAATTGACCGAGAATCGTTAGCCGTTGTGTTTGGTGTTCGGCATTTTCATCAATACTTAGCCGGGCGGAAATTTGTTATATTCACAGATCAAAAACCGCTTCTAGGAATATTCCGCAGGGAAAAGCAAATTGCCGAAGTGCTGTCGCCTCGCATGCTGCGTTGGAGTTTAATGCTGTCGGCGTATGAGTACCAACTCGAGTACCGCAAAACGCAGAACCACGCTAACGCGGACTGTCTCAGCAGGTTGTCGGCTCCAGGATGTCATCAAGACGCTGAGCTTCCAGGTGACGTCTTACTCCTGGAAGCCGTAGGGTACCCACCAGTCACCACCGGGGATATTGCATCCTGTACGTCGCAGGACATCCAGCCTATCAATGGTGAGGAGATGGATCGTAGGAGGGCTGGCCGAAAGAACGCGTACCTAAAGAATACGGCGCATACGAGGTAAGACAGCACGAGCTGTCCGTGCGCAGAGACTACGTGCTCTGGGGAAACCGCGTGGTGGTCCCGGAAGCGTTGCAAAAGCGTGTGCTCGTCCTGCTGCACGCAGAGCATCCAGGGGTATCGGCCATGAAGGCTATCGCGAGATCACATGTATGGTGGCCTCGCATGGATGCGCAGATTGAAGAATTTAGTGCGGCACTGCATGGCATGTCGAGAAAACCGACAGAGTGAACCCAGGGCGCTAACCCACTTTTGGACAAAACCGGAGCGGCCGTGGAGCACAATACATCTCGCTTTTGCGGGGCCTATTAACGGTGTCATGTTTTTGGTGGTAGTTGAAGTGTTCTCAAACTGGGCGGAGGTAGAAAGGATGACGTCGCCGCGGGCGCCTGTCGTGATAGAACGACTACGCAAGATGTTTGCAACTTACGGGCTGCCGGACTTAATCGTGTCCGACAACGGTGCAGTATTTACGAGTGAAGAAATGCAGTCGTTCCTTAAGCTAAATGGCATTCAATCTATGTATACTGCCCCTTATAACCCATCAAGCAATGGCCAGAGCAGAACGCATGGTTCGTGAGTTAAAGTGTGCCCTTAAAAAGCAGAGCCAAGGAACTCTAGCGTGCAAAGTCTCGGTTTTTTTCAAGCAGCATTCCACCCCCCCCCACCCCCCACCCCCCCCCCACTCGGAGACAGGCAAGGCCCCTGCAGAGCTCATGTTGGGAAGGAACCTGAGGTCAAGCCTGGCAAGACTGCATCCCGACACGATGCATGTGGAATGCATGCGGCAGTTACCCCCACGAAGTTTTGAGTGCGGTGACTCTGTTTATATAAGGAATTTTCGCCCAGGTCCAAAGTGGTTGGCGGCGCGCGTGGTGCGGCGCCGGGGTCACGTTATGTGCGACGTCCTGACGGCAGATGAAAGCACACATCGACGACACCGGGATCACGTACGAAGGGCTTGGGACCCAACAATTGTGACCTCTGCATGTGGTACCAGTGCCTCGTTTGCGCTACCCGAACTCTCAAGTTTGGTGCCTGCGCCTGCCCCTGCCGAACCAGTGGAATTGAGGTGCTCCATCCGTACGCGACGTGCAGTGCGCCGTTATGGGTTCGATGACTAGTGCGGAGGGATGTGATAAAGTGACGTCGTGCGGTGACGTAACCGGCGGAGCAGTGCGGCATGTGCCGTTTGTATCGGCCACCACAAGTGCAGATAAGGGCGCCGCTTCATCTACTTAAGCACGCTTTACAGTTGAAATAAACCCCTCTTTTCTTGCTGGCTTATCTGCTGTCCGGACGTCAGTTATTACAGAATGCTATAGCAACATATTCTAATGTCACCCGAAGAACGGCAAATCACTCCAAAATTGCCGCACGTTCCTGAATCAGGAAGGACGCGCACGAAAAGAACATGCACAGGACAATCGCGAACTAACAACTGTTACATTTGTTACTTGTGCGTGAGCAAAGCACTCCTTTCGCACGGACGGCCGCTGCAGCGAGCGAGGTTACCTTCGTGCTCTCTGCAACTTTAACGTACACGTGCGGTGAAAGCCCAAGACGTAGAAACGGCCGCCATAGCAAGATAAGCGCTTGTGCACCATTGACCACGCCGTGGTTAAGGCGCGCGGACCGCAAAGCGCGGAGCGACGACCTCTAAAGCGCACCCTCCTGAACAAGAACACGCTGAATTCACCGATCTCTGAGTACTGCCATCGGTAAATGGGGTGTATATAAATTGCTCGCTGTTAGCAAGCAGAAGATGGTGCGCTTTGTGGCCGAAATCGGCTCGCGCCTCAGGAAACGGAGGGCGGGGTCGTAGGTTGAAAACCCGGAGGTGGAACTGTTTCTCCTAGTTTCTTATTTGCCATTTCTTAGCATACGTTTTCACAACGTCATATCCGTGACGGAAATACGTCAGTGGAGTCGTGGTGGGACCCTGGCATAAAACACTTTGCTGTTAAGAAGTCGCAGTTTCATCGTAAAAGGGTGAAGCAATGAATGTGATAGCAACAAATTTTAATGTTACCCAAAGTGAGGCTGGAAGCTAACTCTTTTGGATCTGAT
>JALIZH010022723.1:0-31556 GCA_030522465.1 Rhipicephalus appendiculatus
CTGAGTGGTGCCACACGTGGCTAATGACCCCTTAACACATCAAAATGTAAAGTAATCGCATTCATCCGTAGTTATAACAATTCTAAATAAATATACCACATTTAAGACAAATTGATATCACACCTGTCGCATACAAACACCATGGTGTTCACCTTTCTTCAAATCTATCATGGTCCTTTCATATTTCATCGGTATGCGCTAATGCTTCAAAATCCTTAAGTTACATATGGTGTAACCTGAATAATTCACCTGCTAATATTCGTAAACTAGCTTACCTCACTTTTGTTCGCCCACAACTTGAGTTCGCATCCTTCATTTGGTCTCCAAGTCGTAATAACACGGCAACTGCACTAAAATCAATCCAAAATAGGGCAGCACGGTTCATCTCGCGAAACTATAGTAACCATTCCAGTGTCACGCGGATTTAAACCGTTCTTTCCCTACAATCATTAGCTACGCGCCGTGGCATAGCCCTACTAACATAATTCCAGAAGTATGTGCACTCTAATATATCATGCTCATTTTATATCGATGCCCCATCGCGAACATCCAAAAGATTGCATAATAATTTGAGTTTTACACGCAGACATGGCGTTTTTTAAAGCCAAGTTGACTCTAACTGAAACTGACAAAAATGAACTTTTCTTGCTACTGACAGTATGATGGGTCCTGCTCCAACAAATTTTTGCCATTGTTCGTGTACCCTAAATACCTCAACTCTATATTGCGGCTGAAATATATAGTCCACTATCGGCGGCATTCAGGAGAAAAAATTTCTATTTGGCTCTTATAGATTGGAACATTTCATTTTGGCTTGAACTTGGTCGTAAAAAGAAGTCTAAAACGATTCGAATGTACCTTATAGCAATATTTTGCGATAAATTTAACATCATCCGTGTGCTTCCATCGGCCGTAATGGCAATCCCCAGACTTGAAGCGTGAATGGTTCTTCCTGGCAAAACGCGCACTATTCTCGACTGTTGGTGGCGTTTTCTTGTTCTTGCTATCCATTGAAGGCCTTGAAAAGGGATCCAGCTTTTCTTCCTCTTCTCAGCTTGTTTTATGCCGTGCCGTTTCGGATCACTTCTTCTTCTCAAGGAATTGATAAGTGCCCCATATCTTCATTTCACACGCTTTTTTATTTCAAATGCACCCTCTTGAACCGAACGAAGCACATGATCCTGCAGCGCTAAACTCGAAAAAAATACTAAGAGGCAAAAAGAAGTAGGGAAGTCGACCTCTTAGTCTTTATATTCGAGCTTTTCCCTACAACATCATATCCTTCCATAGTGCCAACTGGTCCTTAAAAAAAAAAGGAAACTTATTGCGCAATGCAAACACGAAAGCAAAGCAACTTGGGCACAAGTGAAACAGATTGGATGAAACCATGTTCTTGTTTTGGTCACGATTGCCGACACAGTGCTGGTTTCATGAATGTGGCTCAGTTTGATTGAACCAGATGCAGGATTTGGCTCAATTTTATTAGGAACTGCCGTTTTGAGTTCACGTTACAACCAGGAATTGCCCCATTTCAATTCAACCTATTCAGCCTACTTTCGGTTTCTGCATATGGCTCTTTAAAAAATAGACGCCCCATGTATGGTCGCACTTCACGATTCAATTCATCAGCGCTTCCACTCGCCGTTAGGTTATGGAATAACCGGCCCGGTAACATAGCCTCATTGTCCAATCCTGACACATTCCATCACCAATGAATTGCACATTTTCACTGAGCTCGTCCAGTAAAAATACTATATTTGCATTTATTGTGTCAGTATTAAGTATTAAATATTATTCTGTATGTATTATGCATTATGTACGTACTATGTATCAAGTGTTCAAATTTTCTGTGTGATGTATATCGTTTCTTTTTGTTTTTTGCTGTCATTTTAGAGCCCCCCTTACACAATATTCCACGGGCCTATAAGCTACTTACAATAAATAAATAAATAAAAGGCGCGTTGGGAGCGAATTCAGCTAAACGCATTCGATTGACATATTTGCATTAGCCTATAGTTACTCAGGCTACCTTTTATTTTCCCCTTACTAATTCACTCGTTACACTTGCTACCCACAATTTTAATGCTTGGCTAACGCAGAATTGTGAAGAACCTCAGGAAACCACCGAACGAATTGTTTTGTACGCGATAGATCTCAAGTAGTCCTTTTCCTGCATTCCCATCAAAGCGCTTAAAATATGGACATTGGCACGCTTGCGAGCAGTACGATATCAGTACGCGAATGCTCCGTCACCAGCTTTTTATTTTTCATATTTCACGGGTTTTCCTTTCAATGCAGAAGGACTACTTGAGATGTAACGCACAGCAAAGAACCTAGTCGGTAGTTTTGACGGTGTATTACAATTTTGTGTTCATACTTTGTGCATTCAGCCAACCATTAAATTTTTTTGTAATTAAATATTATCAATTAGTTAAGGGGAACATAAAAATGGCCGGAGTTACTATATGCTAGTGGAATGCGTTCGGTTCAGTTTGCTTCCTAGGTGCTTTTGTGCGGTGCCGAGAGGTGCTTCCTTTATTACCCATTCATACAGAAGCGTTAGCCCGACACTCGGCGTCACATTCTCTGATGTTTCGTATATACAGCTCACAAACCAATTTCTTGGCACACAGATGGCAGCTTATTCGCCGTCTGAGCCAATTTCACAGTGCCCGCGCAGGATAAGAGTGCTCCAGTGATCCTACAAAAAGTCGGTTTGGCTGCAAGGGCGAAGCAATGAATGCGATAGCAACAAGTTGGAATGTTATACGAAGTAAGGCTAGCAGCTCACTCCTTCAGCGAACATGCCTGCTGAAGTGATCGGCGTCACCTTCGTGCGTTCAGTGGCTTCAACGCAAACTTTGCGATGAAAGCACAGCATGTATGAAACTATGATCCCTCTGTTGGACCTCGCTCAAGAGATAAGAGTGTGAACACATGCACCACACCCTGTAGGTTAAAGTACAGGGCCACAATCGCGCAGCAAAACTCCGACAAAGACGAGCAGGGCGACGCCCTTTCAAGCGCGCCACTCTGCCCTTTGCGACATCTCGTGGGTGAAAGTGAAGAAGTATCTGCCCCGCTGTACCATCTCAGAGATCTGCGTACCACCAACGGCGTAAACTTATTATCACAGACTCTAGAGAAGATCCTCGTAGAGCCCATGCATAAAAACCTGAGATCGCAAGGGTGCCACCATCTTCCCATGACGAAACGAGGCGAACGTCCCCAGCTCCTGCGAGGCTGGCTAGATTTGACGGTAATATTCAGTTCTAACCTGCCAACCGAAGCCTGCCAACCCGCGCACGCTGGGTTTTGATGCGTGAAGCCGCGAATAAGCGTAGTGTTTACCATGCACCTGGCCTGCAACATAGTTACAATTTGCAACAGTTTATGTATTATTTTCAACAGGCAGGCAGTACTAACAGACCATCTCTAATTGCAGCCACCAGCGTCACCCGACGGATTCGCAGCTCGAAGCAACGAGCTTGTGCCGTTTTCGTGCGTTGCCTCCACTGTATTACGCGGTACTTTGCGTAAACCCGTGTCGTCATCCATCTTTTCGACCCGGTGTTATACCATACTTAAGCGCAGACAGCGATAAAACCGGACAACGTGAGGGGCGATTGAAGCATGTAGTCGCCACCCGAAAGTTTCAGTTAAAACTAAAATTACACAACATGAAAGTAAAGTGAACCATATTACTGAAATTTCATGGCAGTAAATACACTGCGCCGCAAAAAAAATCGAGTTGGTAAGCGCGAACAAGAAGCGCAGACGAAGAGACACTGCGTTCTACAAGACGCGCAAATGGCACCGTCGAAGAACATTGTTAGATAAAGCCATCTAGTAAGCCTAACTGTGAGCAAATATTTCTGTGCTTAGTATATTGCTTAAATTGTCAATGGTTGTTTTTTTTTTCTGAAAATCTTCTAAATACGCAGCAAACAAACTCCGTACGTTCGTCATATGTGCAACTACTTCTTTATAACTGATTGCGAGTATTGGTAGAGTTATATGCGGCTAATTTTAGCCTATCTGTAAATTTATGTTCCAACACGCTTATAAGCCTATCTTTCCCACAAAAACGCTTCTTCGGTGGTATGACACTGCCCGCGTTCACCTTCTGCGTTTTTTGTCGATAGAGCGTTCGCTCGCTCAACCGGGTAAGTTTTGTCGTCCTCTCGATAAGTGAATACACACTTGCGCTGTCGGCGCACTCAAGCTGGCAAAGAGATCTGCTTTGCCAGCTTTGGAAAACAACGCGCATTGCCAGCCGCTTGTGAAACGGATTATATGTTGTCTTACCCCTGGCACCGTTCAACGATGAGTGTCCTGACAAGCTTCCTTTGAACGGAACCAGTCAGAAAATCAGTACTATTTTCTTTCCCAGCTAGCATCAAGTTCGCTTGTGCATACGTTACAATGTTCACAACAAATCGTGAGGGAAATTTCTCAGCCCTTTATTTAAATGGCTGATTAATTATTCCATATTTATTCATGTTATTTATTCATGTTACCCTACAGGCTCCAGAGGAGCATTGAGTAGGGGGGTTACAGAAAAAAATCACAATAAATGAAGCAATAGAAGAAACTACATTAAGGAAGAAACAATGAACATTGTACAATGGAAGGGAAATGAACAAAGAATGTAAGCAAATGCAGTAAAATACAAAATGGAAAAAAACAGCATTATACAAAATCAAGAGAACATATAAACTTGTAATTGCTCACGAAACTTGGCAGGATCTGTTAACGAGACGATTTGATTTATTTATTCATCATCATCATTCATCATATTATATCATCATCATCACCCTCATCCTGCATCTCTGTCTCCTTTCTAGCAGTGACCACGTGTGTGTGCATTGTGCAGTTGCGCAGTACTCACGAAAATAAAAAGTGAGAGTGATCTGGGAGCTTAAAATATTTAAGCCACTGTAACACAACTAGGAAAAATTCTTTTCAGGCTGCTTCAGGTGTTCATTTGTATGTTCCTCAACTCTTCATCAGTTATTACAGACTGAGTCTTCTACGGACGCATTCTTCCCTCCTCCTTTATAACTGACGCTCAGATGCGTGGCGTTGGCTGCCTTCCAGCTGCCTATAGTGCCCAAAGCAGCTCTCCAATCGGTCTGCCGCACTTTACCGAGAAAGACATTCCTGTGGCCAAGCTCCTGCAAGCAATATTTAGCGAACTCCGAAAGTGAGTACACAGACCGCCTCAATGCCGTCAGTGTTTATTTTGTAACGACTCTAACATCATGCTTCAGGAATTTTCGAATGTGCACTTGTCCTAATGGCACTGAGTAAAGGAATACAAGGGTAATCTTCAACTTCTGAAACCGCTTCTAATTATGTTACGGGGGTGGATGCCCTGCAAAGGTGCTTTGCAGCGAAGATGTATAGCCTCTACCCCAGAACGGTTTGATCTACGTGCACTGAAAACAAACGCCACGCCCATACACCACCAAAAGACGCTCGCGCTCGCATTCTCCCCTACTAAAGGACACGCGCGTTACTTGCGTTTACACCTCGGATGCTGAGCAAGAGCATTCGTAGAAGTGCACAAGCGAGCCGACGAACGCGTTCGCTGTAGACTCCTGCACAGGTGTAACGCCACAAGTTTAATTCGACTTCTCGGTGGTTCAAGGGCCACTCACAACTGCAGGAGAACGGCATATTTATCTTTGCAATCTGGCATACAGCATAGAGCTCAGTATTCGTTTCAGTAAAGAAAACCATAACACAAGCATCAAAACCGCATGATGGATGATGAGGCGCCAGTGAACAATGGGAAAGCCCTCCCTCGCCTTCCTGGTAAAGATAAGGCTGCACCTGCTTTGCACGTCACACGAGGGCTTCTAATGACGTCAAACGGTCATTCGTTCTCCCCGCGTGTGTTTTCCGTTTTCATACATAAAAATGAAACCCGTCTATCAACTCATTCAATTCATCCTAAGACTGCTGTAGGTGCCACGGAAATTAAAGGAGCCCTGCAGCACTTTCCAAGTATCCATAGAACGGATTCACTAAAGGACATTATTGCCTCACGAATTCACTGCCGCAATAATTGTTTAGAATCCGTCCAGTACGAGCGGAGTTACAAAGATTTGTAACTCCGCTCCTCTCGTCCCGACGAAAGCGCTGGAAGCTAAGCAGGGGAGGAATGGCACAGGAAGGAAGATACGTCACGCGCTCCTCGTGACCTTCAGCACTTTTTCTCTCTCTCTTTTTTTTTTCTTCTTCGAATACGCGGCTTTTCGGTGCAATCGCGCGCGCACGCGTGGAGAAGTCGCGGCTTCCCGCGGCGGCCCCAGTAACGACAGAGCGCGCCATGCTCAAATCAGGCAATGGCTGATACAATGGCTGTTACGAGGGATTTTTGAGCTTGTACTCATAGCGTCATTTGTAGAGAGAAGAGAGAAAACAATTTTTTAGCTGACTTTGAGAATTTATTGTGAATTGCAGGCCACGTGCTGCGCTGTAATATTTGGCTCGCGTGCTCTCGGGAGCCTCGACTACGGATCGGCAGCGTTTTCTGACGAGGCTCAGAAACTGTTGCAGGGCCCCCTTTAAGGTTGCCAGAATAGTAGCGTAACCACAATGTTTGACAAAAGGAAGAAATTCGTCTTGCTGAAAATGGTTTGCTGAATCAATCACGGCCTACCACAGCGACCCCAAAGCGATTATCACTACCATTACACTAAAACAGGGGTCGGCAATATGGGGGCCCCGCGGGCCGCAGCGGCCCGCGTGGCAGTACTATGCGGGGCCCGTGGCACTGCGTCAAACACCCCTACCACATTTCCCTTGCCTCTTTTTATCTAAAGGACGACGTGGCAGCTTTGATCTAAATTGGGATTTTCGCTTGTAACCTGTTTCATTGTAATTTTGTTACATGCGTGCTGAAAATAAGCATCATTTCTAATCTACATTTACAAAGCAGTGTCAATTCGCCTAATTATTGCCCTTTGCAGGCAAAGCCCCTCCTCCCACCCCCCAATTTTCCCTGTGGCCCCCGCCGTGTCGGCTTCGTGCAACTTGGCCCTCAACCTCAAAAAGCTTGCTGACCCCTCCTCTAAAGTAATATTAGTGTATACCGCCACCAACATGTGGTGTTTGCTACAGTTCCACTGAACATTCACGTTCACAGGGTGGGATGGCGGGCAATTTTTGCGTTAACACTGCGCCACTACCAAAGAATAACAATGATTAAATCTGCCGTACATTCGGCATGACATATAGCCGGAGCATTTTGTCTGCTCTGGTGGCTTCTGCTACGAAAGGACTGAAAATGTGCGATGCCAACATTGCATTCTGGCGCTGCAAGTTTCTTAGATTGACGGCTTTTGAGGGGAATGTGTATCCAGTTTTTAAGATTCCTACTCCTTCAGCTTGTACAACTGCCTAGCATCTTTTATTCATGTCCAATCGATACGTTGATTGTCACGCTGTTTTTAGACAGGTCGAAAAGGGGGGTAAATTACGCAGGTTCCGCGATTTTTCTGATTATTGCAGTTCATTCATTTCCTCTTCAAGAGATGTACAGCATAGAAAAAAAAGTGGTCCTGAAGGATTCGCTGGGTGGGAGTTAAAAATTCTTAACTTTCGAAGTGGTGAAAACATGAGCATGGTTTTTTGTTGAGGTAATTATAGTCTGAGACAACTGCCACATCACTGTAGTCTACATCTGCCAAGCACAACATGACATTCTTCAGAATGTCATGAAGATAGTCAGCATTCAGGTTTTTTAGATGAAAGATGTGCGGCACTTCTGTAACTGGACTAACAGTCTGTACCATGAAAAGACCGTTGCTCATTTCTTAAAGGAACACTAGAGTGAAACAATGAATAGGTTTAGACTGAAAAAGTTTATTCTGAGAACACTAATGTCATTATTTTACTTTGATACATTTATTAATAGAGGAGAAAATCAGCCTCAAAGTTTCATTTTTTGAAGTTGCATTTCGTGCCGAAATCTCCGCGCGTCAAGTCATGAAATTGAAGCTGGATTCGCCGTATTATGGGGACATTGGCTGGACGAAATTTCCTGAAACTTAATATGTTAAGTCTATGACCCTCCCGGAGGTCAATGTACATAAGTTTTACCGATTAGAAGCTACGTAGGGCCCCAGTAAACGCCTCCATACTCTGTGACGTCACGGCGTTAGCTGCGAGAATTTCAAAATGGCGTCACCACCAGCATTTTCTTTTTGCACGTTTTCTCGCTTATCAAGAGCAATGTCGTGGAGAGCGTGGTAGTATTAGGGCGAAAGCCTTTAATGTCTCATGCTCACGTCCGTCCGGTGTGCGTCCGGCGTCCGTACGTCCATCCGTCCGGTGGTGGTGGTCTGCGTCCTGACCACCCTTATTGCGCATGCGCAAACCCTCCCCACGGACCACCTCTCCTACGCTCCCCCTCTCTCTCCTCTAGGTATCCCTCCCGCCCGCGGCGTTTACACACCCATTGCGCATTCGCGTCCCCTCCCCCTTCTCCTACGCTCCACCCTCTCTCCTCTAGGCATCCTTCCCGCGGCGTTTACACACCCATTGCGCATTTGCGTCCCCCTGCCCTCTCTCTCCTCTCCTACGCTTCCCCCTCTCTCTTCTAGGCATCCCTCCCCGCGGCAACCACACCCCCCACTGCGCCTGCGCGTCCCCCTCCCCCCTCTCTCTCCTCTAGGCATCCCTCCCGCGGCGGTTACACGCCCAATGCGCATGCGCGTCCCCTCCCCCCTTTCTCCTCTCCTACGCTCCTCCTCTCTCGCCTCGCAACGCCGACGCAGGCAGCGTCTGCTAGCGAGTTTCTTGATTGAAAAAACCGACTGCTCGCGCTGCACAACCGTTCAACGCTGACGCAGGCAGCGTCTGCTAGCGAGTTTCTTGATTGAAAAAACCGACTGCTCACGCTGCACAACCGTTCACTGGCCACCCCGTATATATAGGCACTGGATCTTGACCCTGCAAGGTAGGGCCGGTGGGAGATTTCTCCTGTGCGTTGTCGAACAATAAAAATTCGCAGCGTGCGCGTTAACTAAAAGCGGACTGCGGGTCTCTGTGTCCAGTCCGAGTCTTCTGTCTCTCCTTGCCCATTAGCAGTGATTGGCATGTTCCAGTAGGAAACACCGGTCCATCACTGCGTGATTCCGCCTTCCTAGATTTCTCTCCTGCGCAACGCCGCGATGAGCGCCAGCGTCAACGCCGCCGCCAGTGTAAGCGTTAGCGCCCGCTGCTTCGCATCTACACATGGTTCCCTTTAGCGAGAGATGGTGTAATTTTAAGGCGAAAGCCTTTAATGTGTCATGCTCACGTCCGTCCGTCTATCCGTTTGTCCATCCGTCCGTCCATCCGTTTGTCCGTCCGTCCGTCCGTCCGTCCGTCCGTCGGTCCGTTCGTCCGTCCGTCCGTCTGTCCATCCATCCGTCCATTTGTCCGTCCGTCCGTCCGTGTGTCCATCCGTCCATCCGTTTGTCCGTCCGTCCGTCTGTCCATCCGTCCGTCCGTCTGTCCGTCCGTCCGTCCGTCTGTCCATCCGAGCTCTGGCACGAAATCAGGTGGCTGCCGGGGTGCGCAAACGGACGGGGGTCACGTCGGACTCCGCAGCGCTCGCGCTCTGCTTGCGTAGCATCGCTGTGCCCAGCTCTTGCAATCATTCTGACCGACGCCGTTTCAATGGACACATGCGTCCACGGAATACACTTTCGAATTTACAACGGGTCCGTCAGTTTAAGCGCTGGTACGCGGATGGCGTTTGCGCGGTGTGCAAAGCGCGAGAAAATACTAACCCATGCGAACGGAGGAAGATTAGTCTCGCTTGTTGCTGCGATTCGCGGTAAAACATTAAAAAAGAAAACACGCACACATTCGGTTTGTGTGTTATCCCAGTCAGGGTGTAAAAAAAAAGGCATGGCACAGTCAGTGGAATGGCCACACGCTTTCGCCGAACACACTTTGGAATGTACAAAGTGTCCTTCAATTTTTTCCAATTGTAATATAGTAATTTACTGGTAATAGAAAAGTCGATTTTCCTTTTAGTGTTCCTATAAGTTCCCCTCTTCATACGTTATGCACACATATATATCCCACATTTTATCTTCAAGAAACTCTTTTTATGTGAGGCAAGCTATTTGGAGAAGTTTTATGCCGGACAAGTACGGAACTTTTTCTACTTATTGCATATGAGCTACTTGATTTGTCTGAAAAGGGCGCGCTGAAACTAAACCTCCCAGGCGTTTGTGTGGTTAACATCTCGCTATTCGGCACTTCATTTGCATTCGTTCTTATATTATATCAAAAATGTTTTTTTCTGTAATCGCAATAATCAAGATAATATCATCAATTTATTCCCATAACTTATGGCAAGAGTGACATCGACGGGGAGACATTTCCTCAAAGCAGGGAAACGTTCTTGATAGTCCTAGCGCTCTTTTAGACGAAAGGACTGAACAGAGTTTCGTTACAGAGAATCCCTTAAAGCGAGATGGACACGCACAGCCTGCTTTGCGTGCGCACGTTGTTGACGTCTGAGTTTTCGTATTGTTCCGCTATACATTCGAGGTCTTCAATTCACGTCAGCTGACGGGCCGCATTCATGAAAATTTACTTATGTGTCAGGACAGTGACGAAGGTAAAAGCGGGTTGGGAGGGAAATAGGTTGTGCAAAATGTCAGCTAACACTGTCATTTGAACGAAGAACTTTCCCATATCTGATATATGGGTCATTTCTGAAGTGCATTGGGGGGCAAGATTCCAACAACATATCAATACCTATATCCAAAATGAATATATTAAAATAGTGGTTTTGTACGTCCAGCAGGTTTATTTGTTGCTCTGTGTAAGGACCTTTCTACCAACTTTCGCAGGAGGTGCAAGAATACGCGCAGCACCTCGTCTGCAACAACTGGCGGCGTTTCTGCGAGCGTCTTTCAGGCACCCTGGGCACTGCGAAAACATGGTCGATACTTCCCGCCCTCATAAATCCATCCGCAACGAAGACGCAAACATTTCACCAACTACACGGCTTAACACATGTGTACAGAAACGACCCATCCGGCCTTCTCAAAGAAGTTCAACAACGTTTCATCGCTACCGGCCCCATAACCAATGTATCCCGACTACCCGCACGAGGAAGAATCTAACGAGGAACTCGACGTGGACATAACAGGTCGATGAGGTCCGCGTAGTACTTCAAGATCTCCGTCGAAACACGGCACCAAGCGCTGATCACATTCGATTTTCCGCACTTCGAAACCTCAGTGACTCAGATCTAAATCATCTAACGACCCTCTTCAATGACTATTGGCGTACGGGTACACTACCACAGGCATGGCGTCATGCTGATGTTTCCCTAATACCTAAACCAGGCAAACCCATAGCCATAGCAAATTTACGGCCAATATCCCTTACCTCATGCGTCGGGAAATTAATGAAACACGTACTTTTACGGCGTCTGCAACCTTTCCTCGAACGACAGTCATTTTTTCTCCCACTCACAGTTCGGATTTCGGGCACATCATCTCTCTACGCAGGACGTGCTTCTACAGCTCAAGGAAGAGGTTATGGGCCCTCCGTCGCGTGCCCAGACGAGGGCCGTACTCGAACTTGATCTAAAAGGGGCATTTGATAACGTGGCACACAATATGATCCTCCAGAATCTCGCAGAATCACATTGCGGCAGCCGCATGTATAATTACATTCGTCATTTTCAGCGTTAGTTGCGACGATGACACCCACGAATGTGTTCAAGTGTCGGCCGGATAACTGATTCATGAGTGAGAAATTTATAATGATCTGGCGTTTGACGTAAATGAAATGATTCCAATGCTTTGCGCCTAGTTGACCTAGATGGGACAGCTGTGGAATGCGCTAGTCTAAAACAGCTGACAATTCCACTTCTATTTCTTTCTACCAATGAGATGTCTCTACCTTGACGTCAAGTTTGTAAGATATCAAGGAGTGGTTGTCGCAGCGCAAAGAATATATATTAACTCAAATCTACTGTGGCTGTAGTTCAGAAGCCAGCGTCCGCGTTCTTGTGTAGAGGTAAGCTTCTATTGAAGGCTTTATTTTTGTGAATAGGTTCATGACGGTGCAATAGCTAAGGTAAGTGAGTGTGACTGAACAATTCTACGAGAAAATTCTTAACTTTTTACACATTTAGAACACACCGGTTATAGTACTCTCCTGCGGAGGAATGAAGTCAGACGTCATTAAGACACGGTTAGAAAAGCAGTTAGAAATTTACGAGTGATTCGTTAACAACAAAACATACATTCATTTTAAAGGATTACAGATTTCCAAGAAGATTTTACATGAAGACGCTGCTGAGAGTTCATAAATATGTTTAGCAAAATATATGAAGAAAGCCTCAAGTAGTCGTGTCGCTGTCTGGATTTAAATACAAATCATGAAGCAACCAGCCCAGTAAAGTTATGAAGGGAAGGCCAATAAAAAAATGTTAAATGTGCAAGAATAATGATTGTCATTCGTATAAAGAAGAGTTGTGACTCTTTAGTAAATAACGAACACCACAAATTTACTTAGCAATCTTCTTAGAGTGATTAGGCAATAATTCAGTGGTAGGGTGTAATCAACAGATACCTAAATTGAAGATACTTGCCGACTTTCTACACATTAAATATGCAGCGTCAATTAAGTAACAACGTGTTCTTTTCAAAGGAGGGAACAGCGGGTGTATTTGTCTGTGACGTAAATTTTGTCTTAATGATATCAATAAAAGCGCAGGATTTTTTATGAAGACAAATACACGAATCTCTCTCAGGACAGAAGCATACCTTTATGCAGAGTCCTTGCCCATACTCCTGTTTGAGGGATATCAGGAAAGATATTGTTCTAACTCTTTACGCTCTCTAGATGGTATATATAATGACACTCGAGTTGTCGTTTTGCGCCGTAGGACCAGGCACATTGCGGATTTTTTTGATAACGATGGTGTCTCCGCGTCTGGGATACCAAGAGCTCCATAGCAGCGAAGTGCGTCTGTAAGCTAAATCAATCAAGCCTCGTGAAATGAATCTTATCGCTCCTTTCATTTTTTTTCTCTCACGTCGAGTTCAATATGGCTCGTTTTACCTATGACATGGGCATTGCTTACGCGCACTCTAGCATACGTACACAATGAACAGCTGCTTGTTTACCACAGATGTCATGCATAAATGATAGCCTGAGAGGAGCCGATGCTCCACGTCAAGTGAAATCTGTTGCTTCTTTGGCGCTGAGAAGTAACAATGACCTTTCCTCGGCGTTATCCTGTAAACCAGAGAAGTGCATTCCGTCTAACGCTGCCGCTATCTTTCTTCATCGCGCCAACGTTACCAAACTGCATCAGTGTTGTAGAACCAGCGCGCTGGTTCGGCAACCCCGCCGCCGTTTCTATCAGGTTACGTCCCGGGCTACAGCTACACGCGCGCTTCTAAGCTCTGTTTGAAAATATCGGATGCACCTATTACCACTTCTATCGCTTAAACGCTTCGCGCCGGGGTGAGATTGTCTGATTATCTTCCTTGCATTCGTGAAATAGTCAGCGTTTGTGGTCAGTACTCACATAGCGAGACTGAGAAAGTTGTAAATTATCGACGCTTCTTTCATCTGCAAAATCAAGCATAATTTCGGAGCGTCATACGTGCGAAATATTTAGTGCACCAGCACACTTTTTTTTCTCATCGATGAAGAGCAATATATGCATCTATTCGCAACAACTTTGTTACACTATTCGTGCTTTTATTGTGTAACGTCTGCTTATAATTCAAAACAGCATACAATCGTTCTCTCTCGATCATGTACGAGGGTTATTCAAAAAGTAAGGGCCGTTGGCTAATATTTAAATATTTACGCGTCATAATAAAGATTTCTTTGAGCAGAGCCATCTGTTCATTCTTCATCAAGGTGCTTAAGTTATTGTTCTGGCTCAGCAGTCGTCTGCTCGACGGGCAACGGAGATTGTACTGTCCGCGAGAATCGTCGCTCCCACCAGTTTGGCAGTGAGAGCTGTAATTCGGTATTCGCATGCAGAAGGGCCCTCAGCTTCTCTAATTCATGGGGAGTTGTGCCTAGTATATGGACCTACAGTGATGAGTGAAGGAAAGGTCAGAAAATGATACCGACACTTTACAAATGGCCGTACAGTTTGCACGACTAGGAGTGGAGGGGCAGACTCAGCGTCAAGACCAAAGAAACTGTTCGACAAATGGACCGACAATTACGATTAGATCGACAAGTGACATTTTGTAGTCTGTGGGACAGATTTCCTTTTGTTGACCGCTCTAGAGTTTTCACGATTGTAACTGAAAAGCTCGGAATTCACGACGTGTGTGCAAGCTAGACCAAAAATGCTTGCCCAAACAGCAAAACCCAAACAGCAAAAACTTCCCAGGCGGCAAACTTCAATGCAGAGGGGCAAAAGAAACTGGTGCAGGGTACGAAAAGTGCTTAGAAGATCATGGTGATTATGCAGAAAAATGAACTAGGGTTGTACTAAACCAGACCTCTCAATACAAGCTTTTACAAACCAATATTTATTTTTTGGTGACCAAACGGCCCGTACTTTTTGAAGGACCCTCGTACATTGCATAACTAAACATGTACGTTCTACAAATCAGTCACAAAAATGGATATCGCCATTATGGTGATGCTTTTCTCCCCCCCCCCCCTAGTTCAGTGCTCATTATAGGCGGTATTCGCGTGCAGCGTGCGTTCCGGGCGCAATCGTACTCATTGGAAAATGACACAAAGCTGTGACAAGTAAGAAAGCAGTGCTTTGTCGCACTTTTTATTCCAGAAGCCGGCTCTCCTATCTCAAATGTTGCCAGTAGCACCATTGATTGTTTTAAAGATATTGCTACAGTATTCCACTTTAGGCTTCAATGACTGAAAATTTTCTGAGTGAATAGCGGTTTTACAATGCTATAGTGTCAGGCTTTAGCAGTTTTACATAAAAACATGGAAGTTAAAATGAAACAGCAATGAACGAGCAATGCTACGAGGCCCGAAATAAAATTAGAATGGCTTAGTGATAATCATATCTCGCTATCACACTGCATTCGTTTTCTCTCTCTTTGTTTCCTAGTGTACGCATCATAAATCATCCTGATACCTTCTTGGATCTAGCCATCTCGCTTTCGGCTCGGAAAACTTTGCTGTGCAGGTAGCAGAATGCGTCATCTTCGAAAAAAATATCTCGATCAATGGCATTTTCAGTCTATTTCATTCATTTCGTTTCTGAGAATTCGAGTGACGATGTTCCTGCTTCCCAAGCCCATACTTTTGCCGTATGCAACTTGATAGTTATTTACTAGCTCTTTCTGCTCATGAAGGGGGTGAAGTATTGACGTCACGTCCGTCAGTGAGTTATTCCATAGCTTCCTACGAGCATTAAAACTCGTCGTTAACCTTTCGAAGAACTGAACGCTACTCCAGCCAAAGACGTACTTTAGTCGTAAGGTATCATGTGAGCTTCACGTAAATTACAGAGATGAATGATAGCTTAATTACTCTTAAATTGCGAATAATAACGTTAAGACGGATATTTCCCATTTCTTAAAGGGCCCGTCAACAGGCTCCGACTTTTTTTACACCCCCCAAACAAGCTCGCTAATTCGTACAGTAGACCGCGGCGATCACGTTTTCCGAATATTACAGCGCTGCGAGCCGCGCAGACCCTCCATTTCGAAAAACAATTCCCGCGTTTCTTTCCTACGCCTGACCAATCCTCCTTGTACGCGCAGTGACGCAAAGTCGCCGATCGGCGACTTGACGCGGCACTGAGCTCGTCGATTGGTCCTTTACCCTACGAAACGGCGCCTTGGCCCCGCGATGATGCAGTTTCGGCCGCGCAGTACGCATTTTCATTTTCCTGTGCTGCCCTCTGCCGTTTTGTAGAGCCCGAGACTACCGGAAGAAGCGGTATTGCCAAAATGTAAGCCTCCGAGATAAAGACGCCTCTCGCTACTTTACCGCTACGGTAAGAGTGCTCTTCGCATCGCGCTTGCTCCCCGCCCCGCTATGACACGTGTTCATGTGGGGGAGCTCTGCACGGTCGTTGGATGCGCGCCGATGACGTATCACTGACGTCGTGCACGTTGCCGAAGTGGGCGGAGTCATGACGACGGGCTATGCCTCCCCCCTCCCTACGGCGGAGAAGGGTGGCGAGGCCGCGCGAAAATTTGAAACCAGCTGAAACGGATGTTCTAAGCCCTGTAACTTCCTTATTATAGCACGTATTCGCAAAATTCTTGCGGCAGCATGTTCACATAGCAAAAGCACGAATATTTCCCTTTATAACGATTTTTGGACCTCGGCGTTGTTCAATGGCCCTTTAAGACATCTACATTGAACGAGCCCTATAGTACTACTGTCCCTATTCCCTAAGCCTTCACACTTGCAATGAACTGCCCCAGCATGACAAAATATAAGCGCTTGGGTGCAAGCGAATGACGTGTAATGAACGTCCCTTTCGTTTCTGACGCGTGATTCGTAATGCAAAATCACTAATTAATTCATTGTTGGGGTTTTAGCCTCCCCAAATCACGATATGTTCATGAGGGACGCTGTAGTGGAGGGATCCAGAGATTATGAACAACTGGGGTTCCTTAACGTGCGCCTTAGTGCAAGTATAGTGGCCTCAAGCATTTTCGCCTCCATCGAAAATGCGGCCGCCACAGGCCAGGATAATACTAAATCGGTGTAGTGAAAAAAGAATTATAACTGAGTTTGTGCATTTGTAAAGTTTCGCGTGTTTTATACACAACCGCTTGTTGCTAATATTTGGCAGATGTTCCGTTCACCAGAAAATGTCTATTTACCGTCGGTTCTAGTTCGTTTACGTGCGATGCCCGATGTCTCACTCGTTGCAGTTGTTTGCTTTTGCGCTGGTGGTCCTAGCCGTTTTTCCAAGTCAACAGGGTTTTTCATCGGCCGCCTTACTTAAACGGTATACTTAAGGTATGATGTACTTGTACGAGCTGTAGTTATATTCGGCCGCGCTAACGATTATTGGGCTTTTGTTTACGTACTGCTATTCTCGGGTTCTCACTACAGCTGCCTTCATCAAATATGTTCCCAAGCACAGAACTGCTACAGGGAATCACAGCCTTGAGCTCTCATTATTTTCACCAGAGGTTCTGGCGATGGGCCTTTGTCACATATGGCACCAACAATAGCGGATTCTTTATGTATGTTTGAGAATCAATCTTAAAATCAAAAGCCGCAGACCTATGCTGCGTTCAGCTGAACTCCGTATTTTACAGCGAAAGCTCTTACGAAATCAGAACAGCAGTGCCGTGGTTATCCACCACTGCCGCCGGTGTCCGTAAGCGCTATCGTATGAAATAAAAAAAACGAAATCAGAAAAAAAAATTAGGCAGATCCCAAGTACCATGGGAATCGATGTTATGCGAAGCATGAGGAGTCAATGTGACTGGGTTGCGATTTTTTTTATTGAGCGAAATGTTACGAAATGACGCTAAAGATATGTACAAATGTTTTACGCACAGACATATGTTGAACAGTCGCATATGTTTCATATAACCTGTTGTTTACAGTTGTGTAACGATGCCAACAGATACATGGGTAGTGCCAACTCCAGAAGCCGTATGAGCGCTTGTGCTTGCGAAGATGGTAGCCCTGGACAGTGCTACGTAGACCAACTACAGTGTTTGGTGCTTAAGTATACAACTGACGTTAACCCGACATGACTCCATCATCATAGTAGTAGATATGTAATGTTTTTAAAATTAGATAGCCAGAACTGCAACCACAATTGACGTTTCACCAACATTACGCCTGCATAGCGTCTTTTTCCAAAGCAGTTTCGAGGCCTCACGTGGCTCTGCGGCAGAATACTTGACTGCCACACAGAAAGCCTGGGTTCCATTCCTGCTGGGACTTTGATTTCTATTCTCTGCATTCGTCGGGTCGACGCCACCGATGTCAGTTTTTCTTAATACTCTCGCATTTATATGACCAATGTCTGTCCTTGCCGTTGCTGGGTAAGTATAAATTGTCAAACACCTGTGGCGCATACCCGCATATCGCAGCCCGTGGTACATGGGTATGAGCCACACGTGTCTGGAGAAATGAGTTTGACGACGTACGCGACGGGTATTTCACATTATTCAAGTCGCGACCAGCCAGTCGTATTCGTCAAATCCTCTTAGCCTCGCATACTAATTTTGGTCGACCTCAAGTTAAGGAGGCGATCATCAGAGCATCCAGACGTAGGCGGCTAGATAGATAGATGGTAGATAGATACGTAAATAGAAACGCTCAAAGTGCTTTCAGTACGCAAACAAATGCTTCGCATTTAAAAAATTCTGCGAATTGGCAATAATGTGAAAAGCTGGGATAGAAACCATGTTTTGTCTGGACATAATGTCTTGCGCCAACCCAAACTTCCTTTTGCAAGCGGGAGCAAATTGTTGTGTCCGCTCCCAATAAAATGTCCTCAGTTCGCTCCCGCTTGCCTAAAAGAACTTTGGGTTTGCTCAAGACTTGTACGTTTTGTTCGGACAACAGAAACAATAGATATATTTGTTGTAGAGCCTGTGTTGCCTACAGAGTGTCATTATGATGTGCCGGGGAGGGGGGTCATATAGGACAAACCAGGCGGTGCGTCAAGAGACCACTTGCCTCGTTTAGGGCTTCTGGCGATTTCACTTGCCAGCTCATTCTATGGAATGTGACTGTCAGCCGAGGGCTGAGACAACAACTGAAGATAGTGGTTACTGATAATCGCAAACTTGCAGTTCTTGTGAAAGATACCATACCGGTTTTTAAATCACGCAGGAAGTCCATCTTTTAGGATCTGCAGCATTACAAAATTTCCACATTTCTGCGATATGAGAAAATGTCTACATTTATTTCACTAACTGAAACAAACTGTGATTGTGGAGTGCAGCAAAACACCTGTGCAAGAAACACGAGCTGCTGGTGTCTTCTCGCATCTGCTCTGCGGACGCATGTATAAACGCCTGCTTTATTTTGACGCAGTGTTTGTGGATCTCTTATGCGCTGCCCTCACTACTCATAAATACTCCCAGAACCGAGCAGAGTAGCAGCTCGGTCATCTTCCTCTACAGATTGCTACACGATGCCTGGTGTTGGGACATCATTTTCCAGATGAGACCCACTTCGTCGTGGTTCTTCAAGCCTCCCGGCGACTCTTTCATTAAATGACGACTGCGACATAGGGGCCCGTTCGTGAGCGCGCACGACAACCGCAGAATTTTCGGTAGCATCTGGATCATACTTCGCCTGCAGCTGATTTTTCTATTCGTTCTATCCGTAATATCATGTATGCAACCCATACTACTGTAGAGAGTAAAACGTATTTATTAATGTTTCCATAAAGATGGAGCGCGTGCGAGGAACACTTTGTCTGGGATCCCTAGGATGGCTCCAGCGTTAGGCCCGTTGTATCATGGCTCGGATGACCACGGGAGGTCCGTCGCGCAGAGCACCGTCCCGCACCTCCTCGTTATGTAAAGGGTAAAGGAAAACTGGTTAGGGAGGGAAGATGTTTGGATTGTAGACTTTCACCCCTGACATCACTCCCATGATAAGGTGGTGAAATAAACTTTTGCTGAGCAAAGGCATCATTTCAGCAAAAAGTTCACTTCCCGGTATCAGGTTAACTTAACGCTGCGACACAGCACACGATCATACGTCGTCAAAATGTATTACTGGAGGGGGTCTCGAAACCTACACCCACACAGCTCGTTTCGAATGTTCTTGGTGTTGACGTCAGAGTGAAGCGAAGAGCACAGAGCCAAGAGCACAGCTTTTACAACATGTCGAGAGAACTAACTGCGCAGCTTGCTGGGACAACCGAGAAACGTCATGAAACGTCAAAGGCTGACCTTTCTTACACATATGTTGTGCTGTGCTCCTGAATGGTTTACTTGCTGTTTCCCAGAGAAATAGGTGAATTATTCTTTCTGCTGCGGGTTATAGAAGAAGCACTACTTACGCCTAAAGGTCGGCAAAATTTGTGGAGCTCACTCAGACTCACTCATGAAATATATTTTGCACTTAGGTATCACCCGGACTCAGACTCACCCAAATTTTCCTGAACCCCACTCACTCGGACTCACAATGACGACTATGTACTTCAACCGGACTCACTCGGACTCAGACTCACCAAAATATTACTCACCCGGACTCACTCAGACTCAGACTCACAGCTCAATCTGAGTCTGAGTGCGTCCGAGTGAGTCGACTCATGAGTCCGTTAGCCTAGAATTAGCTTTTTCGACCATGGTGTCAATGCTCTTTAACAGCAATATCTCACGTAATCGGGGCTTTTCTTGGCGCCTTTTGACATAGTACCTTCGAATGCGAGTTATGAGTTGTTGCAAACCAGGAAGGACATTTTTCTTGAAAGAGATGACAACATAAGATATATTTATCAAGAACTTCCCTGGAACAGTTGGCGAGGGAGGGGGGTAGGTAAAGGCACCCCCCTACGTAATTCACGCCTCTGATCAATAAATATTGAAACGGGGTATGAACGATACTGCTTTCAAATACATATGAGTAGACGTGAGTATAAACGCGAATCCAGGTAAGGCTCGTAGTAATGCTGAAGCAGAGTAGATAGGACCATAGGTCAGAAAAAAGTGCAACTCACTCAGACTCATTCACGAAACATATCTTGCGCTTTGGACTCACTCGGACTTAGACCCACCAAAAATCTCCTGAGCCGGACTCACTCAGACTCACAACCACGAAAATATTCTTCAACCAGACTCACTCGGACTCAAACTCAGCAAAATTTTACTCACCCGGACTCATTCAGACTCAGACTTACGGCTTGATCTGAGTCTGAGTGAGTCGACTCATCAGTGAGTTCGCCGACCTATGCTTATGCCATTTGAAGACTTGTATGTGACCCCTTAGCACTACGTCGTCACCGGCGTCATCTACGACGTTGACGCTGCGATTCCCAGCTCCGACTTGTGTGGCCTGGTCAAACCAGCCAACGAAGCTACCATCATCGCCAGGGTTGCTCGCTTAGGTACCTCACGCTGCGTGAAGATAGATTTCAAAGGCAACTCTCTACCGTCCTATGTAAAGGTGGGTCACTTCCGACATTATGTCAGACCTTTTGTGCCGAAACCACTGCAGTGCCACAACTGCATCAAATTAGGCCACGTGAGAACCACATGCTAAAATAGGCGAGTATGTTCTCGCTGCGCTGAAGCCCATTGCGCCGACGATTGTATAGCCGATGTCCTGAAATGTTCAAACTGTAATGGACCTCACGAAGCTTCCTCAAGAGAGTGCCCAAAAATGAAGAGGGAAATTGCTGTATTGAAACAAATGGCAAGGGACCATACATCACATCGCGAGGCTGCCGAAACCATCAGAAAGCGGCGACATAGGCGCCGAGTTTCTTCTAAGAAAACCAATGCCTCTGCATCTGCAGCGCCCCTTGAACGCCCTGCTTCACTGGCTACCTTGTCAACCGGACCCTTCACGGCCGGTACCAATTCCACTTGGCCTACACTGCTGAAGCCACAGTCCCACGGATGCGTGACGGCCGGCGCAAACGACAACACTAAGGAAGGCATGGACACATCTGACGCAGCTTGGTCTTCGTTGCCGAAGTCGCAGGGACATGCAGAGTCGCAGTGTACTTCGGTAACAGTGAACACCGAATCAACAACTGACCAGTTGCCTGATGAAGACAAAGCGATCGTCATAGTTCTTCAGTCACTCCTGGACACTCTTTCCATGATCGTCGGCAAGTTCAAATCACCATACGCTCAGTCCGTAAAACAGGTGCTGGATGGTCTACGTCCAGTACTCGCAAGCCTTCAGTAGGCACCATTACTTGTCTACCTACAGTGCTACGTCATGCGACCGAGATCCTGCGCTCAGTACCATGGAACGCAGCAGTGTTCTTTGTATGCTCTTTTCTTTCTATCTCTCTATCTTTTAATCCCTCATTCCCCTTCCCCCCAGTGTAGGATAGCAAACCGGACGCGCGTCTGGTTGACCTTCCTGCCTTTCCTTCCTTTTCCTCTTCCTTCCTTCCACACATTTTCCATGACCTAATTAGCTGAATTGTGTACTCAACGAAAGAGCCGTGACATTTGGCTGAACAACTTGTTTTCTGATCGCAATGCTTCCCGGTAGCTCAATTATTTCCAAATGGCAAGGTATTAAGAACTACTATATATGTATAAATTTTTCCCACTTTTCAAGGGAGTACCGCGCATACCATATTAATATTTATTGTTAAAATCTTATTCTACACATCCAACGCTGATATATATTGAACTCGCATCGTAGCTTGTAATAAAAGCCACAACTCAGGCTTCAGCCCTAACGGTGCAAGCGAATTATATAAAAGTAATTTGACTTCCATATCCAATCGACTCACTTCTCTTCCTCGTCAGGAAACACCATTTGATTAGGAAAGCGTGCATGTTGCGCACAACGTTGTAATTTTGATGTCTTTAACCTGCATTAGCCTTCCCGCAAGCACCTCGTCTATTATGTTCAAGTTATGTATGGCATTACCATTTGATACCTTTGTCGCACTCTACTGTTCGCGCACCGTTGATATTCACGAAAGGTCAGAACTCATATGGACAGGATTTCTGATTCACCTATAGATTCCATTGGCGACATGGGCTCATAAAAATATGAGGCCAGTATTACCAAAGGTTAATTAAGTATTGCCTATGGTGGCCAACCTAAATGGGTAGCTTCTTTTTTATATTGCAGCAGGTCTCCTCAAACGTATTTTTAACACCCATAGCTCGACGTATGACTAAATGTTTTAAAACAGCGGCTTCTGTGAAGCACGACAATGCTGCATGAATTTCCACGTCTACAGTGCATGAGCACGACCTCCGTACGAACCCACGTTCCCTCTTGAATAAATCTTAAAGGTGAAGTGTATAGCCCGCCCTATTAAAACTTTGTCGGTATAACTGTTTCTTTTGATTTTGCTTTCCACATCTGTTTTTCACGTTGCAAGAAATCACTTTAATGACTGCATGCGACGATCGTACTTTGGTGTATGGCCACGCTTCTTGTAGAGATGCAGGTTTCACGTGAACTAGATCGTCTATATTATTCTACAGCAAGAACAAAAAAAAAAGGATCATGAAAGAGAGAAACATCTAGAGCCTGAGTTTTCTAGAACAAAATTAAAGGTCGTGATGACACTGTTCTATAACTTGTCTCTTAGCAGAAAGTTACCTAAGTCCATGTATCGTTCAGATATATCGCGCACGGCATTTGGCTACATTATTATTGCCATCAATTATATGAATACTCTCAACGGGTTTTTGACGGCAGCGTCACCGTCGCCCCATGTTCCGTATAAAGTACAAATCGATAACATCTCCCCGCGCATTGTATGTTCTACCCGCCGCTAAAAGCTCGCGAGCGGATGAAGGATAGATGAAACGAGCCGACCCATCGGCGTCGCACGGAAGACGCATGCGATAACATCAAGTAGGCCTACCGTCGATTGCTACTCAAGCAGCGAGGAAACGCCCCAGCCGTCTTGAACGAACATAAAGAAATGCTGGTGAGGGGTACTCACTAGAGCAGCAACTGTGAATTTTGAATATAAGGGTGCCGTCGCCATCGCTGGCGCGCGCTATCTCGGCAGGCATCTCCAGATGGTTCGTATACCCTTCTACGTGCACAGCTCTCAACGTTAAGAGACTGTGCGAAATCCCCTTCTCTTCTTGGAGCGGCCATATTCTCTCCCACCAGCGTTTTGTAGAGTTGCGCGAGATCGAATGCAAAAGAATCAGCTGCCAGCCTTACTTCGTATAAGATTACAATTTGTTGCTATCGCATTCATTGCTTCGTCCTTGCGGTGAAACTGATTTTTTTTTCAAGACATTGATGTGAAGCATATGTCACAGACCGCAATATTTACGTAGTGAGGAACTCTAAGATTATAATTTGACGCAATACGTCATGTTGCCACGCGCTATTCTTATTTTCACTTTTGTTGTATTCGGTTTTCGCCCACAAAGACCGTCAGCAAAGCTCAACTCAAACCGTGCGTTATTGTTCTACAACCTTCACGATTGTTGTAGATCGTTTTGTTAAGATTGGGCGCGAGACGCGACCACTCGAGATTATTCCAGAGCGTGCGCGATGACCAGTGATAAGGCTAGAATGTTCGACGCGTGATGCATAAAAGCCGGTGCGCTCCAACGAAGTTCAGTTGATCGACGGCCGACGCTCTGTTCGCCGCTATCAGTGCCAGCGTATATTGCTGTAATCCTACTTTTCCATTTACCGGCCACAAGTTCGGCCTTATAAACAGTTTCATCTTAGACACTTCGCCTGCTGCCTTCGTCGACGTCACGACCACGTGACATCTGGTGGAGGTGCTGCTTCGTTCATGTACCGGACGCCTCCGTCAAGCCGTGAACCCAGCCCCAGTCGTGAAGGAGACGCCGACACCAACCACGACCAGCGAGTTAGCCGTAGGCAGCAAGGTCTACAACCGGAGTACGGCCCTCTACCCGTCAAGACTCGCAAGACCAAGACCATGACCACGACTGTGGCAACGATGACAGCCCCTGCGCCACTTTCCGCGATCGTGATGCAGCCGCCAAGGGAGCCGCCAATCTTTCGGGGATCATCATGTGAAGACCCAGAAACGTGGCTCGAGTCGTACGAGAGGACTGCGGCCGTCAACAACTGGGACGTCGACGACAAGTTGCACTTTGTGTACTTCGCGTTGGAAGACAGCGCCAGGACCTGGTATGAGAACAGGGAGTCTACGCTGACAACCTGGCACGTCTTCCGGACCAGCTTCCTGGCAGCGTTCGCAAGCGTCGTACGCAAAGAAAGGGCCGCCGCTTTACTAGAAACACGGGTCCAGCTCCCGAACGAAAACGTGAGAATCTTCACCGAGGAGATGACCCGACTTTTCCGACACACCGACCCTGACATGACCGAAGAGAAGAAGGTCCGTTTCCTCATGCGAGGGGTCAAGCAGGAGCTCTTCGCGGGACTGATGAGGAACCCACCCAAGACCGTCCATGAATTCCCCGACAGAGGCAACCACAATCGAGCAAACACTGGAGATGCGCACCCGGCAATTCAATCGCCGCTCGACGCCAGGCTACGCCGACATTCAATCCCTCTGCTCAGACGACCTGCGCGAGACCATAAGGGCCGTAGTGCGCGAGGAGCTTCGCCGCATGTTCCCGTCATCCCAGCCGCAAGTTTCCTCGATCGCAGTATTGTTCGAGAGGAAATCCAGCAGTCGTTGGGTGCCCCTGAACCGCAACAGCCTCAGCCGCAAGCCATGAGCTACGCTGCTGCAGCCCGACGCTACGCTCCCGCTCCACGCCCACGTCAAGACACCGCGCCGCCGCAGTACCGCCGCCAGACACCGCCCCCACCACCACCGGCGCCATACCGCCCACCTGCCAGCCAGCGCTACCCTCCGAGGAAGACCGACGTTTGGCGCGCCCCTGACCACCGCCCACTATGCTACCACTGCGGTGAAGCCGGGCACACGTACCGCCGCTGCCAGTACCGGGAGATGGGACTGCGTGGTTTCGCCGTAAACGCGCCGCGTCCGCAGCCCGGCGAACGACCTCGTGACATCGCCGACTACCTCACAGGAGCGCAGTGGACACCACGACAACCTTCCCGTTCTCCGTCGCCAGGCCGCTACACATCACCTCATCGCAGGCAGTACACCAGTCCGGCTCGGGGCCGATCTCCGAGCCCTTACCCGGAAAACTAAGGGCAGCAACCGATGGAAGTGTGGTTGCTGTACGTCGAACTACCGAAGATCCTCCGCCGACGACGACGACGCGACGAAACCTGCTGAACACGACGCGAAGCAGACAGAGCCCTGCCGACGAAACCCTCGCGGACCGAGCTAGACCTGACGAAGCAACATGATGGAAGCAGCGCAACAAATCGACGCAGCCGTGATCCGACGCCGCGAGCTAACCGCAACGCAAGGCGACGGACTAGCGACCTCGACGTTCTCATCGACGGTCACAACGTCACCGCTCTCGTCGACACTGGGGCCGACTATTCCGTCGTCAGTGGGCCATTCGCCGCCAAGCTGAAGAAAGTAAAGACCGCTCGGAGTGGACCCCAAATCCGGACAGCTGGAGGTCACCTGATAAAGCCAATCGGAGTCTGCACAGCAAGAGTCACTATCAATAATCGGACTTACCCTGCGAGCTTTGTAATCCTGCAACAGTGCTCCAGGGATGTGATACTTTGGGATGGACTTCCTAAATCAACACGGCGCCGTGATCGACCTGAGGTCTGAATCAATAACCCTAACCTCAGAAAACGCACTGCCGCCCCACACGACGCCAGCGACCCATGCTTTAAATCTGATAGAAGAGCAGGTCACCGTTCCGCCTTTCTCCAGCGTCATCATTTCCGTCGGCACCGAAGAACCCGCAGACTTCGAAGGCGTCATCGAGGGTGATCAGCACCTGCTCCTGAACCGCCAGATTTGCGTCGCAAGAGGCATCGCCGAGTTGCTTGATGGCAAAGCAAAGGTACTGCTGACAAACTTCAGCCACGAATATAGGCACCTTAACATTGGTACGACGGTCGCCTACATCGATAAGTTTGTGGACACCAGCAATGCTTTCGCCCTATCCGATGCTACCGAACCTGCTTCGACGAATCGGAATCCCCACACAGATTTCAACGTCAACCCGAGCCTCCCCAAGCACAAGCAAGACCAGCTCAAAAGTCTGCTCTTGCAATTCAAGGACTGTTTCTCGTCGTCGTGAAGAATTCGACAGACCCCAATCGCGAAACGCCGCATCATAACAGAGGAAAATGCGAGACCGCTCCGCCAGAGCCCGTACCCAGTTTCAACGCGAGAACGCGATGCCGTAAAGCAACAAGTCGACGAAATGCTACGCGACGACATCATCCAGCCTTCCAAGAGTCCTTGGGCGTCACCCGTGGTGTTAAGAAGGACGTGTATCCTCTCCCACGTATAGACGACGCCCTGGATTGACTCCACAGCACGCAGTACTTTTCGTCGATGGACCTCAAGACCGGCTATTGGCAAATCGAGGTCGACGAGAGAGACCGAGAGAAGACTGCCTTTATCACACCAGACGGCCTCTTCGAGTTCAAGGTCATGCCCTTCGGTCTTTGCTCGGCACCTGCGACGTTCCAACGTGTTATGGACACTGTACTGGCCGGCTTGAAGCGACCTCCCTTGTGTACTTGGTCGACGTCGTTGTGTTTTCATCAAACTTCGACGAACATCTCCGGCGCCTTCGGGCCGTTCTTCAAGCAATCAAGGCCTCCGGACTCACCCAGAAAAGTGCCGCTTCGCATACGAGGAACTTCTGTTCTTGGGTCACGTCATCAGCAAGTCTGGAGTTCGCCCCGACCCACGGAAAACAGCTGCCATCGCTGCCTTCCCGCCGCCCACCGACAAGAAAGCCGTACGCCGATTTCTCGGCTTGTGCGCCTATTATCGACGCTTCGTCAAGGAATTTTCGCGCATCGCCGAGCCACTAACTCAGCTCACGAAAAACGACGTGGAATTCAAGTGGGGAGTGGCGCAAGTTGAAGCATTTCAAGAATTGAAACGACGCCTGCAGACGCCTCCAATACTTGCGCATTTCGACGAACACGCCGACACGGAAATCCACACCGACGCAAGCAGCATAGGACTCGGCGCCGTTCTTGTCCAGAGAACTGCCGGAGTGGAAAGGGTTATCAGTTATGCTAGCCGGTCGCTATCCAAGGCAGAAGCCAACTATTCCACAACAGAAAAGGAGTGCCTCGCCATCATCTGGGCAACGTCAAAGTTTCGCCCCTACCTCTACGGCAGGCCCTTCAAAGTTGTGAGCGACCACCACGCCTTGTGTTGGCTAGCTAACCTGAAGGACCCTTCAGGTCGTCTCGCAAGATGGAGTCTGAGACTTCAAGAATTCGACGTTACCGTCGTTTACAAGTCCGGACGAAAACACTCTGACGCCGAATGCTTGTCTCGCGCCCCCCGTCGACCCGCCGCCGCAGGATGACCAGGAGGATGACTTCTCCTTGGGATCCATAAGTGCCGATGATTTCGCCGAACGACAGCGAGCCGACCTGGAACTCAGAGGCCTTGTGGAGTACCTAGAAGGCAAGACCGCCATTGCTCCAAAGGCATTCAAGAGAGGACTCAGTCGTCGTTTTTCTTGCGGAACGGCGTTCTCATAAAGAAGAATTTCTCGCCACTTCGAGCAAACTACCTCCTCGTCGTGCCTTCAGCATTGCGACCAGAAATCCTGCAGGCTCTACACGACGACCCGACGGCTGGACACCTCGGACTTTCCCGCACGCTCGCCAGAGTACAGGAAAAGTACTACTGGCCGCGCCTTGCCGCCGACGTCGCTCGCTACATAAGGACGTGTAGAGACTGTCAGCGACGGAAGACACCGCCAACAAGACCAGCAGGCTTCCCTTCAGCCGATCGAGCCTCCTCGGCGACCGTTCCAGCAGATCGGGATGGACCTCCTGGGGCCGTTCTCAACGTCGACATGCGGAAATAAATGGATCGTCGTAGCCACCGACTACCTCACCCGCTACGCCGAAACAAAAGCCCTGCCCAAAGGCAGTGCCGCGGAGGTAGCCAAGTCCTTCGTTGAGAACATCGTTCTTCGACATGGCGCCCCAGAGCTTCATCACCGACAGATGTACGGCGTTTACTGCTGACCTAACTCAGACGATCTTGAGATACAGCCAGACAAGCCACCGCCGGACCACCGCCTACCACCAATGGCCTCACCAATGGCCTCACCGAGCGTCTCAACAAGACCATCGCCGACATGCTGGCCATGTACGTCGACGTCGAACACAAGACGTGGGACGCCATCCTTCCGTACGTGACCTTCGCAAACAACACGGCCGTGCAAGAAACGACGCAGATGACGCCATACAAGTTGGTCTACGGACGGAGTCCGGCAACGACACTCGACGCCATGTTACCAAACGTGACGGACGAAGAAAACATCGACGTGACCGCCTACCTACAGCGCGCCGAAGAAGCACGACAGCTCGCCCGCCTGCGGATCAAGAATCAGCAGACGACTGACAGCCGCCGCTACAATCTTCGACGACGCTTCGTGGAATACCAGCCCGGCGACCGCGTTTGGGTGTGGACGCCGATACGCCGACGTGGACTTAGTGAAAAACTTCTTCGGCGATACTTCGGGCCGTACAAGGTGCTTCGACGTGTCGGTGCTCTGGACTACGAGGTCGTCCCGGACGGCATAACGAACTCTCAACGGCGCCGTGCGCGACCTGAAGTCGTCCATGTCGTGCGCCTCAAGCCGTATTACGCGCGTTAGCAAACCTGAGGACTGCACTTACTGCTTAATTATTGTACTTTCTTTCTTTATTGTTGTGATTTACTGTTGCATGCATTTTCGCCCATGTTCCGTTTTAAGCATCGGGACGATGCGTTTTCAGAGGGGGCATTGCCACGCGCTATTCTTATTTTCACTTTTGTTGTATTCGGTTTTTGCCCACAAAGACCGTCAGCAAAGCTCAACTCAAACCGTGCGTTATTGTTCTACAACCTTCACGATTGTTGTAGATCGTTTTGTTAAGATTGGGCGCGAGACGCGACCACTCGAGATTATTCCAGAGCGTGCGCGATGACCAGTGATAAGGCTAGAATGTTCGATGCGTGATGCATAAAAGCCGGCGCGCTCCAACAGAAGTTCAGTTGATCGACGGCCGACGCTCTGTTCGCCGCTATCAGTGCCAGCGTGTATTGCTGTAATCCTACTTTGCATTTACCGGCCACAAGTTCGGCCTAATAAACAGTTTCATCTTAGACACTTCGCCTGCTGCCTTCGTCGACGTCACGACCACGTGACAATATTAATTTAGCTATCGAAATGGTCCTAGTGCAAAGAATATCTAATATGATATTGTCCTCGGAATGAGAGTGGGTATCTGATTATTTGTAGGCTTACATTCGTTGCTGCATCTGATGTACGATGATTGCCCGTGTAGGACGTAGTCACCATGCCATTTTGACATCATACATTTTGTAGGACGTACAATAAAGTCGTAATTACAAATGCAAAGTTTATTTATGCCATGCACGTCATCTAGATACCAACGATGAGTCAATAGTTAGTGTCAAAATAGTTACGCGCCCATGTATATTGACGTACTGCAGTACTTCGCAGAGAGGTTCTCACATGCCAAATGTTTCCTTATCCTTGTCCTCACTGCCCAAAACATTATGGCAGTCTTCATGGCTATAGCTAGAAATCGGGTGCCTGCAACAAAGCAGTGACCGCTATAAGTGGTTTGTTTTGTTTCGCTGCCGCGGTATGAATGCGGTATGCACTGTACACTAACAGAAAAGTTTTCTAATCATGACGGAAGCCCAGGGGAGCTTTCATTTAGCGCTAAATGTTAAGTCTTTATTTTTTATCTATGCACCTTACCGTTTTTCCGTATCCCAGCACTTCCCTATATTGCAGCAAACCTTTTTCTTTCTTCAGTTGTGGAACGCTTATACGCATCGATAAACCTTCAAGTGAACGGCCAGAATCATTTTTATGCCAATTTTCATGTGCTTACAACACAGTCACAACAGTATTTTCCAGCTCATGGCTCTCTGTCGATTGGACTGTGTAGAAAGCTGTTATTAAACTTTAGTTGGGGTTAATTGGCGTGCTATCAAATCATCTGGAACAAGTGCGCACAGGCCTCAAGGAACCTACTTAAGCAGCGCACGAAGACACGCATTTATACAGAAAAATATTGGCAAGCACAAGGTGATAATTAACATTATTATATTTTGAATTCCTTCTAAAACGTGTTTTGCTACGTATAACCATGTGAAGTCAGTTAAAGGACAGCACAAAAAAGTTGCGTGTCATACTTAATATACTGTAAGCAATATCAACGCTTTTGAAAAAAAAAACATGTAGCCGAGGTGAACCCCAAATTGATATCTTCCGCACGTTATTTTCGCTTTTAATATTTCTCATTTACAATCTCATCGAAACCTTAATTGTGTAAATGACTTTCTTCCAAATATATGGGGAGTAAGAATACTTTGCTCCATTATAAAATTATTCTAAAAAACTCCACATTTGTGCGTTTTGAATCTGAGATGTCATAAATGACAGTTTCACGCTTAGATACATCCAACTTCAATCATAACGCTAGAAGAGCATTCCACAGGTATATATTGAGGGTAAATATGAGTAATGTATCTGCGAAAAGCATAAAAATATTTATTTTTTTCAGGAAAAAAGAATGCGACCGCAGCAGAACGCCATTCAATTTCTTGTGCGCTGCAGTGTTGTAGCTGCCATTGTCGTCTGCCTGTCAACAGGTATGCCTGTGCACATCCTTCTTGTTCTCTGATTAAACTAAAAGTCGGTAATCACCACTTTTTGTTCACACCTTTCACTGTCAGTTTTGGCACTTACCAAATGATTCAATCTTTAAAGTAAACACGTTTCAGTGTTCTACAGCACCAAATAACTACAACGCAATCCAGTACTTCGCAAGATCTCTTCCATCCC
>JALIZH010022724.1:0-17311 GCA_030522465.1 Rhipicephalus appendiculatus
CGCGAAATATCAGATGTGAATTGTCTGCTCCACTGCTTTGCCATGCAGCCGCCCATCCGTTCTTCTGTGTCTCGCATTACTATCGTGCGCGATCAACTGATTTCACTTCATTTTGTGTGTTTCCGGCTGCGAAAACTGCAACAGCAGCGTGTAGCCGAGCAGCGCGAAATCCTGATAGGCTGGAGCGCTTGGTGCTGACATTGTTCACGTGCTTTTAATAAATAAGTGGCGAGGAGGATACATCGCCTGTGCAAAGGGTAGCGAAGGCGAGGAGGGAACAACTCCCTCGTCTCTGAACGCGGGGTGGTGAGTGGCCCTTTAACGTACCCTGACATCGCACAGTGCACACGAAAGAAATTTCACGGGGAGAACAGACGCATTGTTCGGTGACGCGACCACATACAGAGACCACTCCGGGGCGGTAGTAAGCGTTGTTGATCACCAGCTTAGGGAAGTCAACAGCGCTTCTATCAAAAGCAACAACATCCTCGTGGCTGAGGAGGTAGCGATCGCACTCGCCATCACGCACCAGAGCAATGAGTCTACTGTAGAAATAGTTACTGGCACCCAAGAAGCGTGTAGACGGTACAGCAGTGGCCGCATATCCACTGCGGCCATCCACACACTCAAGGCAAGAAAGATCCCCTTCTCGAGCTGCTCCATTACGTGGACACTAGGCCATGAAACTGTGACAGGGAACCAGCGTGCCGACGCCAATGCCCGAGCATGCGCCAACTGGGCGGCACACAACGACGAGGAACCAGCCACAGTTTATAGACGCTATGGAGCAATTTATAACACCAAAGAGCCCTGAGGAGGACTTATCCCCCTCCCCACAAAGACCTCAGCAGAGAGCAGTCGGTTGCCTCGAGACAGCTACAGACAAATACGTGCCCCAATCTTAGTCTTCTAAGCAAAATCTATCCCGTAATATATGACAACAAATGCCCGCTATGCGGGGAGCACCCAACACTTTATCACGTGACATGGGCCTGCCAACACCCAAAGGTAGTGCCAAGAAACAACAAACCAACACCGGAGCAGTGGGAGGCTGCGCTGTCCTGCTCGAAGCCTGAAGAACAGCTCAAGCTGATCGACAGAGCTCGCAAGATGGCACAGGCCACAGGAGCCCTGGACTAAGGGCTCCTCTTTCGCCGGAAGAACTTATTTGTAATAAAGTTTTTCATTCATTCATTCGGGTCAGCAGTTGAGCACCTTAACACACGGACTGCAAGCATCACTGTGAGATTGTGCGGTAAAGAGCAGAAAGATAGACACGCCCAAAATCGCCCTGGTTCACCAAGAAATCACTCGCATTTAAAACGCTCGTAGTGGTCGATTGGCAATCGCGACAACCTTTCTTCTAAGCTACTGGTATTCCACATCAGCTTCCCGTACGTCAGGCACATCAGCGACGCTTAGTTACGGTTTGTACATCTTGACAGACAATTTAATAGTGCGAGTAATTTTAACTGTCGCGTGCATTAAAGAAAAATAGCTGATCACTCTGTCAAAGGAATCGGTATAACACGAAAGTGAAACGTGTATTCACATAAGTAGTCGAGCGTTTATTGTGCATTGTTTAGCCACAAGGGAGAAGGAATGAATGCTGCAGCAACAAATTGTAATGTGACGTGAAGAATGGCAAGCAGCTCGAAACATGCAGCGCGCACCCCAGCAGAAAGGGCGCACGAAATGAGCGTACACAATACAAGCACGGACTAACTGTCACAGCTCGACATTTAAAGCGCGCTGCTCTAACACAAAGACGCACGAAACGAACGCACAAGTATACACAGGACGAGCGCGAACAACTGCCACAATTATTACTTCGTGTGTAAGCGGTGCGCTCCATTCGTAAACGCGGCCGCTGCGGCGAACGAAGCGACCTTCGTGCACTCTTTAACCACTGTAACTTCAAAGCAAACTTGCGGTGGAAGGACAAGGTGTGCGAAGCGCCCGAATGCCCCGATCAGGAGATAAGCGCGCGCGCACGAGCGACCACGCCCCGTGGAGGCGCACGCTCGTCCCAGCTAGAGGCGCGACGACCTTTAGAGCGCGCGCTCCGTTAAAGTGACTTCACGCTCCGTGACACCTTCGCGCCATCTCGCTAGTGATGACGAAAACGCGCTGAAGTCGAGGAGCTCTGAGGACCGCCAACGGTATATGGTGTGTATAAATAGCTTGCCGTTAGCAAGCTGAGGAACGTACGCTCCCGTAGCCGAGTGGTTTCGCGCCGCGCGCTGCGGAGCTAGCGGTCGCAGGTACGACGGCCGGCGACGGAACTTTTTCTTCTAGTTTTTCTTTGATCTCATTATGTTAGTTTATATTTTACAACGTCATATCCGTGACGGAAATACGTCAGAGGCCGTGGTGGACCCCGGCATAAAACACTTTCGTGTTAAAAGAAGGCGCAGGTTTCTTAGTCATGATGCGGCGCCACATTTATTTCTAGAGCTCATGAACATGGTTCGTTGAACAGACGGCGCTTCACCTGTCTCGATCTGTTCGTCCCGTTCCTCACGCTACTTACCAATTCTTACTTCATAAAGCGTGTCATATTCAATAGTTTCTTAATAATTACTCGTTCTCGCATTCCTTAATTGCACGTTTCTTAGCGCTGCGAGTGGTCGTGCCAATGATGTTCCAGACTGCACAGCATGAAAGCTCTGCCAACACAGTCAGAAAATTTATACACTTCGCTTTATCTAACAGCGAATCATGCACTAAAAGTGGTGAAATGTGAACTAACCGCGCATAACATAGGCTCTTTGTACTGGCTGCACATGTTTTTCGGCGCCTTCAGCGATGTGCTAAGTAAGTTCCCACGTTAGGTCCACTCGATTTAGTTCAAATACCTTTTAAAGAAAATATTTACCCCATTAAGAAGAATTGAAAACTGGGCAAGTTGGTAACGATGCATAGCTGGTAGAGGCAAAACAGCGCCAAAGAAGAGGGATTAAGAAAGAGTAGACAAAACACGAGGGCTGACTTTCAACTGAAATTTTTTATTGAAGAAACATGATAATACGCTATTAGTGCGCATGCTCTTCCAAGGCAAGAAACTCATGACCACACTGCTGGCTAGATACAAGGCGGCTTATCTTAACACCGCTAACGATTACAATAATCTAAAAAGGAAATTTACTTATTCTGGAGGGCGATTGAAGGCTGACTAACACAGTTACGCCCCGCCTTCAGTATTCTGCAAGACTCGATGATTTCACGTTTCAACCGATCACGGTGGCGAAAAAAAATCCGCGTTTGAGAAAATTCCGCGGTGCAGCCCCCCGCAATCTCGGCAATGCATTGCCAAGTGCGTCGAACAAGAAAAAGAATCACCGCCCAAGCACTCCGTACAAATGGTTAACCAGCGAAGCTGAAATGTGCGGCCCCAGTGTTTAGCAGTGGGTTCAACCCGACGCTGCACTGAAGCCTTCCACAATTATCGTTGCCAGGTTGCGGTCGAACCACAGGCGGTCACAGACGTCGCAGCCGAAGCCAAAGTGCCGCTGGAGAAACTCTCGCCCAAAGCGGGCGTTCGCCCCGGCGAATGCGCTCCCGCAATCACGTCGACGCTGTTCTGCCCGCAACGTTTCTTCGGCGCGCCAGAGGGCGCGCCGTGGCTGCAAGCGTTTGACCTTGCAAGCGTCGTACCCAAGCTCGCGCGCCATAGTACGACGCTCAGAACGACGTAACTGATAGCACAGCCAATGGAGACTGCTCGTGACACAGATGCCGAGCGGTTTTTCGTTTCTCCTAGCCATATACAGCTTTCGCTGTAATAAAACCATGCGACGTGATTTATTGACGCGTAGACTTAGCGAAAGCCGGGAGGCATCACGATTAGAGAGTCGAAGAGCGGGCGTCCAGCAGCCTGAATCCGGGCAAGCGCAGGCTCGTGTCCCCTGTTGCTATTGACACTGAGGCTGGCTTGCTTGCTCTTGTGTCGTCGTCGTCCTGTCTTCACTACATTTAATAGCGGAATAGCGGAACCATACTGGCGACTTAAGGCGTTGCGAATATAGCGGGGTCGAAATATGGCTTGATACGGGACACGTGCACGATTTCGCGGCCGCGACGGCGCAGGTCGTCAGATGATGTCAAGGGATCGACCTCGTAATTTACGGGAGAAGTCCGAGCAAGAATGCCGAAGGGGGCCGTGATATCGGGCCAGTAACTTGGAGGATAGTCCAGGAGTATTCGGCGGGACCCCAAGCCAAACGAGTGGACCCGTCGTGAAAGCAGCGAGAGGTCGATCGTCGTCACACCTAAGCTTCTGGCGCCCTTGGTCTTCCGTCGTAAATGAACGGGCCAACTGTCGACAATGTTCTGCGTACCCGGCCACGTAGGAAATGGGTCTGCACTCAGATGCGTCAGGTGTGTAAGGAAGTATAGTGTCCAGCATGCATGATGGCTCGCGTCCGTATAAAAGAAAGATGGTGAGAATCCTGTGGTCGCTTGCGTAACAGTGTTGTACGCATATGTCACGAAAGGAAGGACGGTGTCGCAGTTGGTCTGGTCTCATGCCGTGCACATCGTCAGCATATCCCCGAGAGTGCGATTTAATCTTTCGGTTAGGCCATGGCTTTGCGGGTGGTATGCGGTCGTCAAGCGGTGAACGATGTTGCACTGATCGAGCAAGGCTTCAATAGCTTCGGACAGGAAAACCCGCCCTCTCTTGCTCAAAAGTTCGCGGGGAGCGCCGTGGCGCAGGACGAGGTTCCGTAAGATGAAAAATGCAACTTCTCTGGCCTTTGCTGTGGGCAAAGCTGCAGTCTCGGCATAACGCGTGAGGTGGTCTACGCCGACAATAATCCATCTGTTCCCGGGCGTCGTCGATGGAAGCGGGCCGTATAAATCAATCCCAACGCGGTCAAATGGACGCGCCGGGCCCGGGAGAGGCTGAAGTGCACCGGCTGGTCGTTGAGGTGGAGCCTTTCGTCGCTGACAGGTAGTACAAGTGCGGATATACTTGCACACCAATGGATGCATGCCCTGCGAGCCAATAGTAGTGAGTAATAGCTGAGCGGCTCAGCGGGCCAGCGGACCCAGCGTAGGAGCGGAGGGGGGCAGCGGAGCGCAAGGCAAAAACAAGAGTAATAGCTGAGCGATGCCCCCCTTGTTTCAGCGGAGCGCACTGCTGCGCCACCTGCTGAACAAGCTTGAAGTTACTGTCAATCGAGCTGCGGCTCTGCTTGGAAAACGCTCGCACGCTCGTCCGCTGCGCACGCTTCGCTGAGGAGACGAAATGAGCGTGCGAGCGGCTCGCTCCGTAAAAACGCTGGCTATGCCAGCGTGTCGCGCATGCGCAGTAGGCGTCTCCGCTCGTTCGCTGGGCCCGCTGGCCCGCTGAGCCCGCTCAGCTATTACTCTCTAGTATCGCTGACGCAGGCGGTTGTGGGTCTTCAGAACGCCGGCGTGAGCGCTTTGCGCGTCGGTGTGGAAGGCAGCGCACATTTGCGAGCACATGTGGCGAGGTATGACAAGCAGCCACATCCGGCCATCAGACTCGTAATTCCGCCGATACAGGACACCATCTCTTATCGCGAAACGGGGCGCTTGACGACGCAAGGTAGCCAGGAAGTCGAGCATGCGACAAACTCACGCATCATTTCGTTGCTCCGACGACATGTCTGTGACGTCGATTGGCGGCACGGAAGCTGACGAAGAAGCCGTGTCGGACGCTAGCGGTGAGCTGGAGAGCGCATCAGCATCAGACTGCTTCCGGTCTGATCGGTACAGAACACGAATGTCGTACTCTTGTAGCCGAAGTGCCCAACGAACGAGGCGTGGCGACGGATTTTTCAGCGATGAGAGCCAACATAGAGCATGATAGACCGCGACGACGTCGAAAGGGCGGCCATAAAGCTCCGGATGAAACTTAGAAAAAGCCCAAATTATGGCAAGGCATTCCTTCTCACTGACCGAATAATTGCACTCAGCTTTCTTGAGAGTTGGACTCGCGTAACCTACGACGTATTCTTCGTATCCTGGTTTTATCTGAGCGAACACTGCACCAAGGCCGACGCCGCTGGCGTCAGTATGGATTTCCGTTGGCGCATCAGGGTCAAAGTGGCGAAGTATTGGAGGCGATGTCAGTAAGCGTCGGAGCGTGTCGAAAGACGTGTCGCACTCTCGTGACCAAGCAGATAGGCCACTGGACGCTGTCAGCAGATTAATAAGAGGGACAATGATGGAAGCAAAGTCACGCACAAATCGGCGGAAATATGAACACAGCCCAAATAAACTTCAAAGCGTCTTCATGCAAGTGGGCTTGCTGTATTCGGCAAAGGCTCAGAGTTTCGCTGGGTTCGGCAGAACACCTTCCTTGCAGGCGACGTGCCCCAGTGTCGTCAACTGGCGCGCCTCAAAATGACACTTTTTGATGCTGAGTTGAAGACCAGCTGCGGTGAGGCACGTCAAAATCTCACGAAGGTGAACAAGGTCAGCAGTAAAATCCCTACAAAGACTACGATATCGTGAAGGTAGCAAAGACAGGTGTTCCACTTGTAGCCGCGAAGGATGTTGTCCATCATCCGTTCGAAAGTAGCTGGGGCGTTGCACTATCAGAACGGCATGAAGTTGAATTCATAGAGCCCATCAGGAGTCACGAAAGCAGTCTTCGCACGATCGGTGTCACCCATCGGTACTTGCCAATACCCTGAGCGTAAATCGAGAGACGAGAAATATTCTGCCCTTGTAAGCAATCGAGAGCATCATCGATGCGTGGCAACGGATGCACATTGTTTCGGGTAATCCTATTGAGACGGCAATAGTCGACACAGAACCGTATTGATGTATCCTTCTGAGTACTTCCGGCGTGGCAAAGAGTGCTGTTCCTTCCGGTGCGGTCGCACATGTCAGTGCTACAAGGGCCCACGTTTTCGGGGGGGATATCTGTGTCCCCAGTGACGACAAGTTTGTGAGAACGGTCCGTCGAAAGAGAGGTCTGCAGCGGCGTCAGAGCTACTTCTGCACGGGCACAGTCGATGATGGCGGTATGATTCGAGAGGAAGTCCCACACGAGAATAATGTCGTGGGAGCAGGATGGTAGCACGAAAAACTCTATGACGTAAAGTGCATCTTGTATGGTCACTCGCGCAGTACACACAGCTGACGGCGGAATGCAGTGTGAGCTGGCAGTACGGAGCATTAGTCCCGATAGCGACGTCGTCCGTTTCTTGATCTTGCGGTACAGTGTCTCAGAGATGACGGAAACGGCGGCCCCTGTGTCAATGAGCGCTTCGGCGGTGGTTCCTACGACATCGACATCTATAACGTTTTGCGGCGAAACACATGGAGGCCTTGGACAGTTCGACTTGCATGCAGCTCTTGCCTCCGGAACTGCAGCAATCAGTTTCCCTCTGTATCGGAGCGGTGACGCATAGGTGACGGAGAGCGTCGTCGAGAAGACAGTGATCGGTGATTGGAGTACAATGGTCGGGTATCAGCGGCGTACCTGGGGGGTGTGCCCAACGACGAGGGATTAGGCGTGATTGTGGTGTCGAAGAAAGAAGGTTATCGGCGGCGGCAGTGGCGAGCGACGTGGCCAGCGACACCACAGGGGAAGCAGATGGGCTGGTTGTCTAGTGTTCGCCAGGCGTCTTGGCGGCGGAAATACGGAGGCGAAGGCCCCGCGTAGTGAAGAGGCGCAGAATTTACGGTCGGCGGCGACGAAGGGATCGGTATCGCATGTCGGGCATACGGCGTAGGCTGCTGAGGGGGGCCGAGCAGCCATAGCAGCGTAAGTCAGCGGTGCCGTGACGGGTGGCTGTTGAGACATAGATGGTAAGGCCTCAGCAATTTGGGTCCGAATGACGTGCTTAAGGTCAGGCGCCAAAGTCTGCGCCGGCTCGTTCGTGAGAGGTAGTAGCGAAAGCAGACGCGCTACCTCTTCACGGATAAATTCCTTGATGGTGGATACCAGTGGTTGTTGGTCGACAGGGCGAGCAGTAACGTGCAAGCTCGATAGTGGGTCGGTCGGCATGAGAGCTTGGCGTGCGATCGAGCGCTGCCTACGCAACTCTTCAAAGCTCTGACACAATGACACCGGTGCAGCGAGTGTGTTGGGGTTTCTTGCGAGCAACAACTGAAAAACATCGTCCTCGATGCCCTTAAGGATGTGCTTGATTTTGTCCTCTTCGGTCATGGCATCGTTGACACGGTTGCAGAAGTTCACCACATCTTCAATGTAAACCGTGAAGTTCTCGCCGGGTTGCTGTGGCCGTTGACGCAAGCGCTGCTCTGCGCGAAGCTTGTGAGCCGATGGCCGACCGAAGACGTCCGTAATGGAAGTCTTAAAGACGAACCAGGTGGGAATGTCCCTCTCGGGGTTGTTATACCAGAGTTGGGCAATGTCCGCAAGGTAGAAGTGGACGTAACCAAGCTTCAATTGGTCGTCCCATTTGTTGCTGGCACTTACACGTTCGTATTTGGACAGCCAGTCATCGACGTCCGAGTCACCTGACCCGGTGAAGATGCGTGGATCTCGCTGGCGATACACGCCACCGCAGGTGACGTGGACTGCCGAAGTCCAAGACTGTAGAGGGTCGCTTCGCCCATGTTGGTAATGTGGTCCCGAACCGGGGGGAGTTTCCGGGAGCGAAGGTCCAGGTTGGTACTGGGAACCGACGTACCTCCACCAAATATGACGTGGTTTATTGACGCGTAGACTTCAGCGAAAGCCGGGAGGCGTCACGAGTAGAGCGTCGAAGAGCGGGCTTCCAGCAGCCTGAAACCGGGCAAGCGCGCGCTCGTGTCGCCTGCTGCTATTGACACTGAGGCTGGCTTTCTTGCTCGTGCGTCCTCGTCGTCCTCTCTTCACTACACCCCTCAGGTCATTTCGATGCTCCCTCATATGCGAGCTTACACATCGCCCCAATAATAATAATATGGGGGGGTTTAACGTCCCAGAACCACCGTATGATTATGAGAGACGCCGTAGTGGAGGGCTCCGAAAATTTCGACCACCTGGGGTTCCTTTACGTGCACATAAATCTAAGCACATGGGCCTCGAGCACTTTCGCCTCCATCGAAAATGCGGCCGCCGCGGCCGCGATTTGATCCCGCGACCTGCGGTTCCTCAGTCGAGTACCATAACCACTAGACCAGCGCGGCGGATCATCGCCCCAATGGACCAATGTAAACACTTCCAAACGTGAAGGGTATGCTATCGACAAAGCCAATGGTACATGGCATAAATACATTCTTGTGCTTAATGGAAAATGGATCCTTCACCAATGGCCCTTCTTTCGCACGTATTCGCACCGGTGCGCAGATATTGCCAACTTTATTCTTTGCTCCAAAAACAACTTCAATGCCATGACGTGATCCATCTTTCTTTAGCCTATGCGAGAGTTGCTGAACGTATCCTACAGAAGCCGGGGGGTGAGCATCGGGTCAAAAGTGGCGCCGGTTTTTAGCAATATCTCCTTGGGCGAGGTCATAACCTGCATAACCTGCACGTTCATAAGTACGTCGAGTTCATAAGTACGTCGACGACTACATCATTCCCGTATAAAGGAGCAACTTCACGAACCATGCGATTATTAAATGCGATACATTTCTTAGCGAACTTCGGTGAGTTTGAGCGTATCTATCTATCTATCTATCTATCTATCTATCTATCTATCTATCTATCTATCTATCTATCTATCTATCTATCTATCTATCTATCTATCTATCTATCTATCTATCTATCTATTCGCATACGACTTTGTGCTCTCCGGACTATCGTTAATCAGATTTATACCAATATTGGTATGGCATAACATTACTGTATGACGAACATAAATGACTTGTCATATGAAAATCATGACTTGTCATGAACGTCATGGTTGACATGCCATGGCCGTGGTCCCCTAGCGGCCGTTTCGTTAACTTGATATATACCGATATTCGTATGACGAGACATTTCTGTATTACTAACAAAAGGCTACAGACTTGCTGTTGCTGCCAGGCGTTAAAGTTGGCCGCCGACAAAGCGGCATGCGCTTTTGCCTTGTAACGTGGCAAAGAAGTCCCGCTCTGCTGATAGATTGCGATCCTCCTTGTGGTAGTAAATGTTGGAGAAGTTTTTTTTCGTTTTAATTCTGTAGCCATTCAGGAACCCGGCTTGTGGGTGATTCCACGAGAGATCGAACATGCATGTCCGGTCGATATTTTTGTTTTGTCTGGGTTTTTTATATGTTATGCGGGCACATTCAAAGGGCACGGAACCGAAAATTTTATTTCCGAAAAAACGCTCCGAGCGCGAGAAAAAAATATTTGAAGGTGGCGGCGCGGGCGTCTTGTTTTTGCTCACCGCAATATTTTTGGATTTCGCGGCCGAATTTAATACGAACTGTAAACGTGGCATCGAAATTTTTTTGTGTTGGTTTTAATAGGCAATACTATAAACTACATCCATGCTTTTTTGATGCTGTCCTCCAAACGGAAAAAATGTAAAAAAAATGGCAAACACGGCCCAAATCGAAAATGTTTGCTAAGTTTGATGCGTCTTCGCCCGTTTGCTATTGTACGCAGAAACTTCAAAACTGTGTGACATATAGATAAAAGCCTTTGAAATGTTTCTGCGAAAGATCATTTTCCTATAAGCAGCGTAAAAAAAAATAAAAAAAATAGTTAAAAAAGCAAGTTTTTTCAAAAAAGCCCATTTTCAAAAAACAAAATAAAGAAAACCCCGGTCTCAATTTTCACGAAAATTTTTTATCGAAGAGCACTTATGTCAGTCAATACACGGTTTTAATATCATATGTCCTCATTTGCTTTGTTAACGAGATATAACGGGCCAAAGTGACCCTTGCTGTGTGTTCTCAATTCAGTACGTTTGATGGTTGTTATCAGCTTGCATTGTGCGTAAATATACAGTACTAATTATTTTGCTGCAGCGAAACTTCACTCTGGTGGCCTGTCTTCAGGAAAAATGTATTCTCAGATTTTATTTGTGTCTAGCGTGTGCGGGGTGGGCTGCTTCCGCTCTTTGAAGGACTACGCGTACACAGTTTGCAGCCTGCAACCTCGCCTACAAGCATCAGAAGAAAGGTGGACGCACCTATTCAACATATTAATCGCTTCATGTTCCTCAAGAAATGCTTGGTCTACATCATCGCGGTTCTCAGATGTAGACAGGTTTTCCATAAGACGCGCAAGGCAATGCGAGCAGACCTCTGTCGCGAATATCCGCAGTTTGCAGCCTCCAACCTCAACTTACCCCGCCATTATCCGGTAATCAGGAGCACGCGAGACACCACGAGCACATGCTTTAGGTGAATTTGCCGAAACTCGCCTTTCACACACACAAAAAAGCATCTGTATGCAGCGAGAAGCTAGCTTAATTTGTAACTAAATGCCACACGTCGTGTTATGGACGTGCTTTCTCACTGCCTGCTTCCCTTCCGTTTCGTGCTTTGGATGCTCTAACCATCTTATCTGTTTTATGCACGGTGTGCCTAAATAACATTTGTAAGAATTTATCTCAGCCACTCATGAGCATAGGTCGGCAAACTCACTCATGAGTCGACTCACTCAGACTCACTCAGACTCAGATGAGGCGTGAGTCTGAGTCTGAGTGAGTCCGGCTGAATTATACTTAGGTGAGTCTGAGTCCGAGTGAGTCCGCTTGAGGAAAATTTTGGTGAGTCTGAGTTCGAGTGAGTCCGGCTGAGTTATACTTTGGTGAGTCTGAGTCCGAGTGAGTCCGGCTGAGTTATACTTAGATGAGTCTGAGTTGGAGTGAGTCTCCTTGAGGAAAATTTTTGTGAGTCTGAGTCCGAGTGAGCCTGGATGAAGAAAACACCGGTGAGTCTGAGTCCGAGTGAGTTTGGTTGGAGAGAAATTTCGTGAGTCTGAGTCCGAGTGAGTCTGCTTCAGCAAAATTTTGGTGAGTCTGAGTCCGAATGAGTCCGGTTGAAGAAAAATATTAATGAGTCTGAGTCCGAGTGAGTTCGCTTCAGCAGAATTGTGGTTAGTCTGGGTCCTAGTGAGTGCTAAGCGAAAAACGTTTATTGAGTGAGTCTGCGTGGGCTCCATTTATTTTGCCGACCTATGGTTACAAATATTTATAGCCTCCTTTTATGGCGTGCCTTGTAATCGTATAGATGTACCGTCTTGTAAAGCCCTAGAAAATATTTTTCAAGTTATCAAGCTGTCCATGCCCTCATATATGTACGAGGGCATGTAAGTGGGCTGTGCAGCATGTTCTGACACATGTACAATTCCAGGCCACTTTTATTATGCGATATCGTGATCCACATTGATTTTGATCTACAATTGTGTACCTAATCAACGGAGAATGAGTGCAATGTTCGAGCTTCATCATTCATGCGGATTCAAATACGACAAAGCAGCACGATTCGCGAGCATAGAGCGCCCCTTCGCTCTCTGTTGCATTGAACCGCTTGTGTCTTTAGATGCCGCTTCGGTTTTTCCATGAAAATATGGCAATTGGGAAATTTTTGAGCGCAAAACAAGACTTTCACAAGTACGAGAGAGACAGGACGGGCGCTTTTGAATGCCTCGTGAATGCATTGTTTCGCGCTCAAAAATTTCCCAGTAGCTATGCACCATCTCACCGAATTTCAAGCTTTGTTAAAAATGTAGAGACGACACAGACCATCGGCTTTCGTCATGTCATTCGCTACCAATTAAACAGCGGCTGCGTTATTTAAAGTGGCTAGATAGAGCTTGCCCCCCGTGGTACCTTTAAAGTTGTAGCGACCGGATTTCAAGGAGGAAGGGGGTAGAAACGCACCATTCATGCCATACGCGACGCTCCATCACTTGCAAAAACTAATTTCTTCGGGCTGTAATGTGGTCAAAGAATTATGTTACCTCTCGGCAATTCAAAAAGCTTTTAAACTTTAATGACCTCTTCGAATTCTAGACTCTCTTTGGGAGATATTGCTGCCATATTTTCCCAGCACGCCTGCAGTTCAGTCCTTGCCGACTCAAGCAAAACCCGTTTTTTTTTCGTTTTTTTTTCTTTTCTTTCCTATTCAAACACCTTTCCATTCATAGTCAGCGTTGACGCGCCCAAGCACTTTCGGTGGTCCCTCAGCCGTCATTGTGTTCGTCCAAGCCACACGGCAAAAAGCTTCATGGCACGGGCGTTTCCCAGGCTCGTTTCCCGTACCTTACTTTCGAGCTCCTAATACCCCCCAAGGAATGCAAGGAAAGTACAAAACGAAGCAACGAGCTCGACACTCTAGGCTTGAGGCCTGCAACACAAATATCCCAATTCTTTCAAAAGTGAACATTCGGCAGAAGTCTGTCTCGTTGGGATAACAGAAAACTGGAGAAAAGAGAAAACTCCAGCCAAAATTTATTTCAAGAAACCCCGACGTTTCGAAGCATGATCGGCTTCTTGTTCAGGGGTGAGAAGGCCCGCGATGTGCAATGCCTTCTTGCCAAGCGGGATTGTTAGCCGTGAGTCGTCGCAAGCCCTGGCAGTAGAGGTAGGGCAGTGCCCCCGTGGTGTGGTCGATGTTTCCCGCTGTCTGCTCAATATACCAGGAATGGAGGAGGGGCCGCCGGCGAAGGTTCCTTTCTTTTTCCAAAATCACCGCGCCATCGGGACTGGTATGGTGGTCAAACCGCTAGCAGTGCTCTGTCACTTCGCTCCGTCCGCTGTTCAAGTGACGGAGGTCATTCTTGTGCTGCCGCATTCTTTCATGGAAGTTCTTGGTTTCCTCAATGTAGGAAGCGGGGCAGTCGGCGCACGTGATCCGCTACACGACGCACTGCGCTTTTTCCGCAGATGCGCTGTCTTTGGGCCGAGGTATGAAACTGCCGATGGTGGTGGATGGCTTGTGGGAAAAGTCCACCCCTGCCTTTCTTAGTATACGGGCTATTGCTTCGCTGGCGCCCGCAATGTAGGGGATCGACACGCGGCGTCGTTGCGGCGCCGTTGAAGTCACGTTTCCCCCGTCTTTTCTCTTACGGAGGGCTCTGCGAATAAACGCCTTTGTGTAGCCGTTGGTGCAGAGGTCACGAATTATTGTCTTCCTTTCTTCTATCCGCTGCTGGGGTGACGATTGGTGATTTTGGTTGGAGTTTTATATTTAAACTCGTGACGCAGCGGGTGGTTGGTTGTTTACACAATAAACGAAGGCACGTTTCGCTGCAGTGGGGCGATAGGAACTTTAAAATCGATTTTAAATACGTCCTAGGCTATATTATCTGTTGATATTTCGTAGGTGATACGCGTGTATATACACAAATCTATCCCACATATTATCTAGCCTTCAAAATTTTGTTTCAGAACTTCAATGGGAAGATAGAAGGGGGGGGGGAGTATGCGCTGGTATGAAGATAATAAGCGGTCTCATAAATATATGAGACTCGAGCACTGCTCTCCATTCCTTACCCCCCTCCCTGCATCTTTCAAGAATGTAGCCTTTGAAGCAGGAAAGAAAAAAAAAGCGCATGTCCTGCATTCATCTCACTCATTTTGTATTCGTTGTAGCACTGGCTTTCGATCATAAGTCGCTGAGCAGTGTCCCCTCATGGGAGACAAATTAGCGCATTTCTCATATGTTTCATGAATCACTAGATGTCATTATGAATCCACACCAAGTCTGTTATTCTGCAAAGAAAAACAGTACGTTATGGCAACCTCCGCTGCCCCATTTACCCGCTGAAAATAGGCTCCTCAATCATTTATTTATTTAATAGTACCCTGAAGGCCCGAAGGAATTACAGAGGGGAGCTGTGCATTTGAGAATGCGTAAGAGATTAGCAGTTACATCGAAGTAAAAACAATACAAATAATAAGTTATTAAGGATAGATATAATAGCGACGCAGTGACAATAAAAAGAAATAAAATTGCTAATAGCGCAGGGTTAGCTATGTGAACTTATTGCGTCTGGTTTGTAGTAAACCCTCCAGTTGTCAGTTCAGCGCCTTGTCCAGTGACTTTGTTCTTAGAAATGAATATTATTCCTGTCCTTTCTGGGGACTAGTACGATCACTGTGAAGCGGCGTCCGCGTCCCCACCTTTCAATACGGCATTCATGCAATCGGCTTGACTGTCAGCAATTGGGGTTTTTGGAAAGCAGAAAATTGCCATCTCGTTTTACATGGTCTGTACCAGACCATGCAAAAAGCTTCGACCATACCTTTCAACACACTGGCCGGCTCTCATCGGCGCGCCTATGCACGTTCCTTTTTGCCTTGTGTCCGTATCCAGCGTGGTACTGATACGACTCTTTACCATTATCCACGAGATAGAGTAGTAGTCACTAACAGTTACAACTGGTTCTTAGACGGCTCAGAAAAATATATTGCTAGAAACAAACGCAGTCACAACCCGTGTACTAAGATTAAGATGCACGTTGAAGAACCCTGGGTGGTCGAAATATCTGGAGCCCTCCACTACGGCGTCTCTGACACCCACATCTGGCTTTGCGACGTAAAATACCAACCTCTATTATCCGCAATCACTTTGTGAAAGCATGACATCGACTAAAACCGAACTTAGCATTTCTATAATTCGAAACGCTAGTATAATAATTATTGGCGTTTAACGTCCGAGAACCATGATGTGATTATGAGGGGCGCCGTAGTCGACGGCTACGGAAATATTGGCTACCTGGGGTTCATTACGTGCGCCAAAATATAAGCACACATGGCTCAAGCGTTTCGTCATCCATCGAAAATGCGGCCGGTATTCGATGCCGTGATCTTCGGGTCGGCAGTCAAGCACCACAACCACTAGACTATCGTGGCAGGTGTTTTCGAAACTTTAGAGAGGCATAACCACGCAACGTATAACCATGTTTCCAAAATTTTTCAAGGGTGGTGAGCTCGATTCTGCAAAAGATGGCCGCCTAATATTATTTTCTTTTTCGCGTCCTCAATAAGCGGTAAATCGACTGCAAGACCATTGGCAGTTTCATGAACGTGTTTAGAAAAGAGCCATAACGTAATGTCAAGCTTTCTTCGTTCCCAAGTAGCGTGATTAGGCCTTGGAACGGCAAAGCGTAAGAAAGGACTTGATTTATAATTGGGTCGGCCAAAAACGCACGTACGCGCTCGCCCATTCAAAACAAACGGCGCGTGCGCATAGCGCATTTCAAAGGTAACAGGAATGAAAACCTAATGTTCCTCGAAGGTCGATATACCCATTCTTATATTTAAAGAAAACATTCTCAATATTGCAAAAATCGCGTGTAATGTTGAATTTCTCTTTACGATATACATTGCGATGCACGGGAAATAACTTCTTTTTGTATGTTGAAAGCTATCATACATATATTTTGGAGGTTGCCTGGCACTTGTGAACCCTTTACATGTGTTATTCTATACATACGCTTTTTTATGGCGCTCCTTCGACATTTATTAGATGAGCCGGGCCAAATCGAATATTGCTAATTTTTAGTCCGGTACGTCTAGTTGAGAAAAAGTTAGGCGAGTCTGTGAGTCCGAGTGAGTCCGCTTCAGGAGAATGTTGGTGAGTCTGAGTCCGAGTGAGTCCGGCTGACAAATATTTTGGTGAGTGAGTCCGGCTGACAGATATTTTGGTGAGTGAGTCCGGCTGAGTTATATTTTCGTTATATTTTCATGTGTATGAGTCTGAGTGAGTCGGGCTGAGTAATATTTTCGTGAGTCTGAGTCCGAGTGAGTCCGGCTGAGATATATTTTGGTGAGTCCGAGTCCGAGTGAGTCCGCTTGAGGAAAATTTTGGTGAGTCTGAGTCCGAGTGAGTCAGGTTGACGAAAATATTCATGAGTCTGAGTCCGAGTGAGTCAGGTTGACGAAAATATTCATGAGTCTGAGTCCGAGTGAGTCCGTTTGAGGAAAAGTTTAGTGAGTCTGAGTCCGAGTGAGTCTGGATGACGAAAACACCGGTGAGTGTGAGTCCGAGTGAGTTTGGTTGGAGAGAAATTTCGTGAGTCTGAGTCCGAGTGAGTCTGCTTCAGCAAAATTTTGGTGAGTCTGAGTCCGAGTGAGTCCTAAGCGAAAAAATATATTTATTGAGTGAGTCTGAGTGAGCTCCGTTTATTTTGCCGACCTATGCTCATGAGTCGTTAATTTCGCTTCCCGCAATCTCATGTTTTCGGCGTCGCAGATAACGTCATCTTGTATCATCTCGACCTTTACCTCAGCGTTTCAGCAGCCAGAAAACGTGTGGTGCGGCATGATTAAGCCACAAGTGGCCGAAGCAGCCCAATTTATGATGTTTTGTCGGCAATTTCGCTAAAATGCTTTCGCACGTCGAGAACAGTAGGGATTACTTGTGGCTCCAGACGTATACGTTATCCTTAATTTCGACTATGAGTGTGACCCACACATTAATTGTCGTAGTAC
>JALIZH010022725.1:0-52500 GCA_030522465.1 Rhipicephalus appendiculatus
CAGCGCACGCGAGAGGGAATAGAAAGAGAGCGAGGAGGGAGCCAGCGGCTTCTCCGGTCACGTGGTTGGGGACGCGGGCGCGCTCACAAACGCACGCACGCACGCACGCACAGATGTTCCATCGTGCGGAACCCCGCATCCGCGGAATCGTGCGGCGAAGGGGGCGTGGGCGCACGCGACTGGGGTTAGAGTGCCCTCATATCGGGCTGTCAACCTTTGAGTTTTTTATATTTAACAACTAAACGTACAATGTTACGGTGGACTCATACGCATGAAAACGGTTGGGTTGGGGCATACGATGTTTCATGACCTCATTAATTCACGTCGCGATATACAAAAACAAGAACTCCACCATGCCAGTCGGAAGCACATTGTCCATCTTTGGAAACCAGCTCGGAACTGGTGTCTAGTTCGCACGTAATCGTCCGCGTATCTGTCATGTCAGTCGGAAGCACGATGCTCATTGACACCCGCTCGAACGTTAGATGGGCAGTTGAAACTTTCATTCGCATGTGAGCGTCCACTATGCCAGTGGCACGGATGATGAGGTGGTAGATTAAAGAAAAGAAAACAGGCACTCCTTTCTGCAACCCTTGCGGAAGCACGGCTCAGCCTCAGCGCCAGCGCCTTGAGGGAGGGAGAAGGGGGGAAGCGGAAAGGTAGAAAGGAAAGGTGGAGATGGTGGCACAGTGTGCGGCGAGGCGAGGGTGCTTCCGTACGATGGAACAGCCGTAAAGATTCCTCCGTGCGTGCGTGCGTTTGTGAGCGCGCGCGTGTCTCCAGCCACGTGACCTCACGAGAAGAACCAATAGCGCGTGAGCAATCCCGGAGGAGCCACTGGAGTCCTCCTCGCTCTCTTTCTTTTGGCCGGGAACCAGTTTCTTCGGCTCACGTCGCAGGCATCTAGTCTGGGAGGCATTGCACAAGACAAGCGTGAACTAGCAACTGTCACAGTTGTTACGTCTTTGTGTTTGAGCAACGCGCTGCAAGTGTCGGCAATACAGAAGCAGACGCTCTTAGAAATTTCTTTTTCTTCTAAACTGCGGTGCGTGCAATGACCCCTCGGAATCTCCTGCCACGCGGTGGCGTCTGACGCAAGGTGTTCCCAGTGTTCTTTTTTTTTTTGTTCCACATCACCAGCAGTACAGAAAGGGGCCACTTTTTCGTGCGCTTCTAAAGGGAAGTTTTCAAATCGAATGAAAATGCAGGAGCGTTGCGTGATAGAAAACACGCTCAAGTTCCTCCGAGATCTGCGTACCGCCAGCGGTAAATGGTGTATATAAATAGCTCGCCGTTATTTCGCCGGCGCACGCATGGCGCGTGGATTAGTTGTCTAACGCATCGCGCTGCGGAGTGAGGGGGCGCTGGTTCGAATCCCCGGCTGGGTGCTTTGGAAATTTATCTTCTGATTAATTTTTCTTTGCACCGTTTGCCCCTAGCGTGACAATATATATATATATATATATATATATATATATATATATATATATATATATATATATATATATATATATATATATAGATAGATACACACATCCGTGACATGGCGGCGACGGCAACGGCGAAAATCCGCCTGGAGTGTCCTCACAATTGCTATCGCAATAAAAGCTCCTCCCGGTCATAGTTACGGCAACAGGGACTCTTATACTCTGTGATGCGTATAGAGTAGATTTTAGGCAAGTGCCTATTTTGTTCCTTGCGTTCCTATCGCGCCATTTTGATATATGAGCATGAATTGGGTGTTAAGAAGGGCTTTTGTAGTGTTTTTATAGTGCCTGTAAATGCCTATTTTTGGCGTTCGTGCCTAAATACCTATGAGTGCCTATAAATGCCTTCTTTTTGATATTGAGGGGACTTTATAAACACTCTTTAACCCCAAATTTCGCTTTCGAGGGCTGTTTAAGACCGTTATTCATATTACCGGACCAAATGGACTCTTTGGAACTCTATGGTGCTCAACTTACTCCCTTTAGTTCAACGAATTTCCGGAAAACAACTCTAGCAGCAGTGAAGTGGGACGCGCCGGCCACCATAGGCCGCCATGCTGACATGGCGCGAGTGGTTGGCAAATAAGAAACTGTGGAGAGCCGCAAAGCGAAAGGAGAGTTAAGAGCGAAAGAAAGAAACAATTATGGTAGCGTTGCCCTAATGGTGCCAAGCCTGAAGGAAGAGCCGAGATGGGCGACCTTATTTCTCTATTTTTCTCTTTCTCTCTGTTTCTTTCTCACTCTTTCTCTATCAATGTTTCTCTGTCTTTTCATCTTTTCATGTCTGTATTCACTTTATTTCTATGTATTTTTCTCTTCCTCTTTCTGCCACTTTCTTTTTCTTTTTCTCTCTCTTTCTCCCTATTTTCTAGTATCTTCTTTCTTTCTCTCTCTTTTTCACGTGTTCGTTTGACACTCGCACCTGCTAAACATTGTAGTGGGGCTTTCGCAGTTCCTGTGACGCATATATCCGTGTGACGAGTTTTGCACGGCGAAGCACAAGTTGCCGATAGCTTAAACAACTTCACTGTAAAGAGAATAAAGAGAGCGCGTGCCGGTTCATGATGATGATAGTTTTTTTACGACGGAGTGCAAGTTAGCGACTTGTAATTTTGTTTGTAATTAAGGTGCTTTAACTATTTCGTGATATCTGTTCTCTTCCTTCGGTAAATGCCGCTGCGGTATCAGAACCTTAAGGTAACTATGTATTTCAAGCTGCGCATAGCAGTTGGTGTACTAAAGGAATTAAAATTCATATTTTCTTTTTTTCCTACACGTTAGAATGATGTTACAATGCTTTATCATATGCTCTTTTGTTTTTATTGGTTTTCTTGGTTTTCTTTTACCTCACCAAAAATCTGATGGTATTTCTGTTATTTTATTGTTGCTTTTGCATGTACGAATGGTTAACTCATGTCAGGCTAGGTGACGTTATATGTATTAGCATCAGTTTTATTTCGTCATGCAATGGTGTACACGCGCGTCTATATTAACGCGATAGCGTTAAAGAGCTCGTTTCGCAGAAATTCCGGCGTCGGCGTCGGTGTCGGTGTTGGCGTTGACATCGTTGTTTGTGGCGTCGTTGGTTGTGAGCGAAAAATCATCTTGTCCGTGACCGAAAAATCGAGAAAGATGCAAATAAAATAAATAATAAAGATTTCCGGGTCCGAATGAGGATCGAACCCAGGCCGTCTGCGTGGCAAGCAGGTGTTCTACCACAGAGCCATGCTTCCGGTTGGGATTACAAGTAAGAGAACTTCCTCTGCTTGGAAATACAGTGAAAATAACTTTCATGCTTTACAAACACGCACGTCCTGTATACTGGCGTCACAATACAACATGTACCATCGCAGTAATATTGCGTCGCACAAGCGTACGAGTCAGAACATGTGAATATTGCGGCGAAGCATCTTACTGTCTGTTTTGTGCATGCCGATAACCGCCGGCACGCAGCCTTATCATCTCTGTTCGTGATACGAAACGTGTCGCGACTTATCTGGAATGATCGTGGCCCCGCGCACTGGCTTAGAGATAGTTCCAGATCGTTGCCGAATGTAGTAGCTGTTTCGGGGGGCGTATCTCTGATGTTCTATGTCGCCTTTAAAATAACGACATCGTGGTTCGAAGCCGGCCACCAATTACAAAAGGCACACACGTCAACTGCGCGTATTCCCTTAAGACCACGTAGTGGGCGCATAGCAAGTTCGAAAACATTTCCCGCGCATAATTGCTCGTTGTTTAAAGCATGCTACCCATTACATAGTAGGCACTGAGTGATTGAAGTACGCACTAGAGACAAGATATCGCTATCGCATTCAACTCTTTAAGGCGAAACTTAAGGGTCCCCCCAATTTTTTATTTTTTTTTTTGCATGTATGCGTGAAAAGAAAAAAAAAATGTCGGCATTTGTGTGGTCTTAGATAATCAATTTCTGTTGTCTGCTGTCTGTCAGCTCTGTCCATCAAGCCCGATGATGCTTTGGTAGGCCAATTCTGTATTGCATTGTTGCTGTCTCAAAATGTTAATAAAGTGTTATTATTATTACTTTTGAAGATGTTCTCCGACCGTGGGGAAATTGACCCTACGCGATTAGACCCGGCCAATACGAGGCATCCCTCCCTTCTGGTCTTTTAGCGGTCTGGCCATCTGTTTCTGTGCCGCCCTTCTCTGCCATGCCGAAAAGAAAGAGACCCACGAGTGTGTTGACTCACCATGGGACAGAATAAAAGCAGAAACCGTGTACTGCGTACCATGCGGCAAAATGACAATAGCCCGGCTATGTTCGTCTGTTGGCGACTTTGTGCCACCCCAAACAACATTTTTTGTTGTTTTCCTGTCGTAGGTGCAGGTTGCGCACGTCATTGTCATGAAATTATTTGCAGTCACGCAAAAATTTATTATGCCTACGTTCACGACATTGGAGGCCTAAAAGCGTGTTTTTCCTGTCTATTTTTGGCGCCAAAACACGGTTTTTAATGCCTAAAAATCCGGCCGCTAGTGATGAGTAACTGTCGTCCAGGCTATGAAGCTGCCGAGCCAATGATTGATTTGCCAAAGTTACAGTCGCTTGGTAATGCAACACAAGCCGAGTCTTCTAAAGAGGAGCAACGACAAGAAATGGGACTGAAGATGAAACCATGGTCGAAATCTTTCATGGCAGGGGCGATCCCGAGGAGTTCCCATCCATCGCACGCAGTTTTATGTTTTCGCTCAACAATAATAATATTAATAATTGTGGGGTTTTACGTCCCAAAACCACGATATGATTATGAGGGACGCCGTAGGGGAGGGCTGCGGAAATTTCGACCATCTGGTGTTCTTTAACGTGCACTGACATCGCACAGTACACGGGCCTCTACCATTTCGCCTCCATCGAAATGCGACTGCCTACGGCCGGGATCGAACCCGTGACCATCGAGTCAGCAGCCGAGCACCCTAGCCACTGATCCACCGAGGTGGACGTTTCCGCTCATCAGCCACGATTAGGTTATCCTCGGAAGTCGCACAGCTGCTTAGTCTTGAAGTCATTACAGAGTTAGTTGCTTCAGAGACAGTCCCAACGACTGCATGCTTTCGGCTGTCGCCTAAAGTTTGTAGACGGTTTTTGTTTTTCGTGTTTTCACTTGTTTTGTCCCCAAGTCTTCGTAATTGTTTTTTCTACTGGTGTGCGAATAGTCAAATTTCATCTCTAATCGAATTCAAATCGAATAGTGCCGAATAGTGGCCAAAAATGTCGAATATCGAATGCCAAACATTTTGTTGAAAATATAAAGAAAGAACGAAGAAATGACATCTGCTCATGTCCTGAAGCATATAACGCGGTGAGTGAATGCCACCGAAAGACTACACATTGTCATGCAGAAACACAAGGTGTTCCACATGACCTTGCTTTAAAATTTCTTGCCGAGATGTTACGGCATTTCCTGCGGTTGAAAACATGCGCTCACTGGGCACCTCAGTAGCAGGGATGGGAAGGTATCGCAAAACAATTTTGGCGATACCTGGATAAAGTGCAGCTCTATATGCTTTCCACTATTTCAAAGGGTCATCCTTTCTTTGGGTCAGGAGCTAATTCAAGTAATTTTGAACCTCTTGACTATAAGGTCTGAGCTCAGTGCTGGTTATTTTTTTATGGTAGCAATTCGACAGTCTCCCAGACTGTTCTCTGGCCTTTTCTGCTGGAGCCATGACGTGCGGAAATGACATAATCTTCTTTAAAATAAACATCTGCTCACTTTTCAACGAGTATATCGGTGAAAGTTTGAACGGAAGGCCTACTGTAACGACGTTAGCGATAGTTTTAGCCACCCCACCCTAACCAAGTGGCACCAATGTTGTCGAGCTTTAGATATTTGTCCAGTCGAATTATTCGATAGATTGAATACTAGCTATTCGAAAGTCGAATCGAATTATTCGATTAAATATTATTCGATTCGAATCTGGAATATTCGCACACCCCTAGTTTTTTCTTTACTTTTTCATGCTGTTTCCGGTTTCTCTCCTGCTAACTTCCTTTCCTCTATCCCTACCCTCTTCCCAAAAGATTAAGCTTGCGTAGCGCCCCTCTAGGTGGCAATTGTCAGCATGCTCTCTATATCCTCTGCGTCGTTGCGTATATGTGTATGCGTATCAAATGAATAAATAATAGATAAAGTTATATGCTCGTCAGCGAGCTCCATCTCTAGTGCCAAGCAGAAGCTCGGAAAGAGAGAAGAGCCTCCATAAAGCGACAAAGCACATAATTCCCGAACATAAGAATCTGCGGGCTAACAAAAAGAAACCGCAAGGCGTGGTGACAAAGTGCGACGAAGAGACTTGCATGAGCACCGACAAAAGTGGGCTCGCAGGATAACGCTTATTCCGCAGTTGCCGCGGTTTCGTGACAGCTGCCTCTAGCGGCCGGTTCTTTATCTGCTCCGCCTCGTAGTTTTGGTGCGCAGCTCAGCGACAGAAAGGCCCTCTCGAAGAAGTGCAGACAAGGTGAAGTTCCTAGCTCTTGAAGCGTGCAACGTGACATCTCCGGGAGATTTGTTGAACGCGTCCTCATTTTCCTGTTCTCAGTCGAGACTATACTACACCGACGAATGTGCCTCGCGAGCGAGACAGTAAAGAACAAAAGTTCCCGCGATATCTTGTTCTGACCAGCTGTGTAAGTGGGCGGCTTCGTATAGTAAAGATTAGCGGCCCTCTCACGGCGCGGGTTCAAGTTGGCTGATTGGCTGAAACACACAAGGCAGTTTTCGCCGCGTGAGGCTATACACTCTTAGTTGAGCCCGTGACATGCACGCATTGTTTGGAAGCCTGTGACAACGATACTTTATTTCCGGCGGGAAAGTTTCGCACCGCAAATGTTATGTCAAAATATCGGAGCGAAGTGTTAACCCGCACTATTTCTAATATGTAGAGGTTTCGAACAGCCACATCTTTTATTGAACGGAAAACAAATATTCGAGAAAAACGCCTCTACAAACGGGAAATATTCCGTATTAGATTCGATAAATCGCCTCTGCACCTCGAATCCAATATTTCTCTTTTAATAAAAAAAAGTGATATATAAACGTTCTTAAATGTTTGGTCACAGAAGTCTTACTTGTGTTGTAGCTCAAGTCGTCAGCCTCCGCACTTCAGATGAACTGGAAATGGTAAGATGGAGACGTACTAACTATCCCTGGTTGCAGCATTATTATCAGTTGAAAAGCATGCATTAGTACGCCAATGTTTTCTCCGCCTATCAGTGTTGTTGTTATTGGCTCAAGAGTGCCTCTTTGGCGACTCTTCGTCTTTCTCCTTCTCTATTTTACCTCTAGGTGGCGCTCCTTGTGTTGGCACCTCTAATGGTTCGGGGCTTACTTTTGGGAACTCAGCGGTGTGCATGAGGTCAGAGGTGCAATCAGGAATGGATGTAAATCAAAGGACTGTGGGACGCCTTGCGTCGGGCGTTCGCTAGAACACGACAAATGAGGCTGTAAAGCAGTGTTGCCAACCTATTTTTGAAAAAAACCCTTCGCAAAGGTCAAAGTTACCCTACACAACATTTTTTATTACCCCACGTTTTACTCTACACCTAAAAATAGCACCGTGTAACAATGATAACGTACAGACTATAGATGCTGGCTTCGGTAGCGACTTCAGTGGTTTGAAAATTAGCTTCGAAGAGATATTCAGGAGACTAAGAGACACCAGATGCGAGGAAAAAGCATTCAGGTGTTTTTGGTATGGGAAGAGCGTCGACTCTAACTTGAAAAAAAAAAAAAAAAAGATAGGGGACTCATCAGCAAGTATATTGCTGGCAGTGTAAGTGACATGGCAACAAAGAGCGTTAATCGAAACGTCATATATGCAGAAGAAAAAAAAAATGTTGTGTTGGTAAAGTAAAGATTGGCATGGCAGCGTTGGAAAGAAAACCGTCCTGAGTAACTACAGTAACGGTAAAGACGAAATAAGCAAGGATACATTTTGTGATAGGGGAAGCGCTTTGCTGCTTGAAAGGAGGTCGGGTTGTCTTAGAACGCGTAATTATAAATCGAGATAAGGTAAAGAAATGAAAAACCTCTTCTTTACTGTACATGCCTGCGGAATGTAGGAAAACAACAGAGCATGTTTCAATCGAATGTGGAAATATACACTCGGGTGTATGTTAGGGCGCTAACCTGCATGAACCCTTGGGTTTTAGGGACAACATTGGAAACGTAAACAGGTCGGCGAAAGAAATAATTGGGGGGACCCCTTAAGCTTCGCCTTTGAGAGTTGAACGCGATAGCGATATCCTGTCCGTACTTCAACCACTTAGTGCATACTATGTAATGGGTAGCATGCTTTAAACCACGAGCAATTATGCGCGGGAAATGCGAGAAATGTTTTCGAACTTGCTATGCACCCACTACGTGGTCTTGAGGGAATGCGCGCAGTAACGTGTGTGCCTTCTGTAATGGGTGGACGGCTTTGAACCACAATGTCGTTATGATATTCACATCTTCTGACGCCCGATGGCAATGTACGCTTGTACCACGCAATATTCTTGGGATATTACCTGTTGTATGGTGACGCCCAGTGGCGTAAATCCATAAAGACCACAAAGGGGGGAGACACGTCTTGCTATGGCGGCCATCTTGTTTTTATATATATGGTTTATTTTTAACCATATAAAATTAAAATTATGCATTCACATATAATAATAATAATAATAATAATAATAATAATAATAATAATAATAATAATAATAATAATAATAATAATAATAATAATAATTATTATTATTATTATTATTATTATTATTATTATTATTATTATTATAAAAGAAGCATAAGCATCGGCGCCTGGTCAGAAAAAATAGCACTGAGTATCCAACAGTAAGCGACATCGCATGGCAAAGTTTCTAATAGCAACTCGTAGGCAGGCGCTAGCATTTTTGCCGCTTCGTCATTCGGGTTAAATCATGCAATAAAAATTGCACCACTTTTTGTGCTAACGCATAAAGGTATTCACTATCGTGTGTACCGGCTAGAAGTACTTAGTTTCTGTTCAATGAAAATGCTTCAGATTTCAGAGCTGGTTTTAAGGAGACTGCGTTGTCCTTGACTATCAAGAAATTCAAATATGACATTTGGAAGATAAATCTCGAGGGGGGGACACTTGCATGGGGTGCCCCCCCCCCCCCCCCCCCCACTCTGAACACAGGGGGGGGTCAGGACCCCCCTGACCCCCCCCCCCAAGATTTACGCCACTGATGGCGCCTGTATACAGGGCGCGTGTGTTTGTAAAGCAGAGAGAGAGAGAGGGGTTTATTCACAGAAAGGCAGAGAGGTCGGCCTGAGCGATAGCATGCTCTAGCCTGCTACTCTACACCGGGGGGAGGGGAAAGGGGGAGAAAAAGAGTAATGGATGACGACGGTGAGTTAGAGAGGTGAGTATATACAGTCCTGTCAAATTGAGAAGGTGTTATAGCCGTGCATCTAGTCCAGTTGCTCTTAAGAAGGCTATGATCGCTCTTACTACCACAGCTGCACTGTTGGTGTCAGGCCAAGGGCCCAACACAGTCTCATCAGTTAATGACCCACTGCGAAATCGTTCGGTACAAGAAATCAGTGTCTGTCGTTCACGTGCGTATGCCGGACAGCCACAAAATATGTGCTCCAGTGTTTCTGGTACTTGGCAGTGCTCACAATTGGGACCAGTGTCACTGCGTCCGATGATATGTGCGTAATGTCTTGTGTAGGCCACACCAAGACGAATCCGGTGGATCATACTTGCTATGTGTCGCTTTAATTTAGGAGGCATGCGGAACCTCATTTCCGGGTCCCAGTTGTGTAGTCGCCGGTGTCGTCGCTCCGGTTTGGTCCAGTGCTCAAGTGTGAAGTTGCGCATTACGCATCGAAGCAGGGCGTTCGTGTCGGGTCGTGAAAACGCTCTGCGCACTTCAGGGGCACTGTCGAGGGCGCTTTTAGCTTCAGCGTCTGCCTCTTCGTTTCCCATCACGCCGCAGTGCGCAGGAATCCACTGGAAGGTGACAAGGTGGCCATTTGTTGAAGCAACGTGAAGAAGTTCTGCAATTTCTATAGCCAAACTATAATATGGGCCTTGCCTCATTATGCAATCAATGGTCTGTAAAGCGGGTTTGGCATCGCTGAAAATCGTCCATACTCGAGGTTGCTCTTCACCAATAAATCTTATTGCCTCCCGGATAGCAACAAGCTCGGCGGCAGTTGATGTGGTTTTGTGGCCCACCTTGAACCGTCGAGCGATATCCATTTGTGGGATGACAAAGGCTGCAGCGGAGGTGTGTAGCGTGGTAGAGCCATCGGTGTACACGTGCAGAGAATTGCCGTACGTTGTATAAATGTGATGCAGGGTCAGTTGTCTGAGGCCAATTGAAGAAACGAGGGACTTCTTCGTAATCCCAGGAATCGTAAGGCTAACAGGTGGTTTAGGAAGGACCCACGGAGGCACTTCAGGAACACTCCGGGGGAGAAAACCTTGATGGTAGAATATTCTCAATGTCGTGATATCGCTCTTGAAAAGCTGCTGTCTGGGTGGGTGGCGGGGAGTGCCGATAGCGGGTGCTGCCTCTGTCGGGTCAACAATCGAAGATGTACTCTAAGCGGCTCGCAGAGCATGTATACACCGATGGGACAAGCCCGAGCCTCCGCGATGGTTCCATTCGTTGTAAAGCACGAGTTAGTTTCACTGCATTTACAAGCAGAGGAAGTTATTTTTGCCGTATTTCCAAGCAGAAGCGTGGCTGTGTGCTAGAACGTCTGCTTGCCACGCAGACGGCCTGGGTTCGATCCTCATTCGGACCCGGAAATTTTTGTTATTTATTTTATTTGCATCTTTCTCGCTTTTTCGGTCACGGACAAGATGATGATTTTTCGCTCACGACCTACTACGCCGACTCCGACGCCAGAATTTCTGCGAAACGAGCTCTTTAACGCTATCGCGTTAATAATTAAAAGACGCCTGAATAATTGGTGGTGGAAAAGTTGGCAGAAAGTAAAAAAGAAGGGCAGGGAAAGTAAGGCTAATCTGCGATGAAGCGCAGAAAGCTGGGATGTGAAATTATAAGGTTGTTTTACAAGAAGAGACCATAAATTGAGCTGGAAGAGATCAGGCCTTAATGTAATAATAATAGTAATAATAGTATAATAATAATAGTAATAATAATAACAACAACAAAATATTCAGCTCGGCGGAGCGAAGGTCACAGCCACGTTATAAAAGGGACGCTATTTCATACATTCATCCTCTGTCATCCGAAAAGCTCGCATGGCCCCTTGTGCATTCGCCTAAGATGGCAGGAAGGCGAAAGCCATTTTCTTTTTCTTCTTGTATTCAGCCGATTGTATTGACCGACTCGAAAGGTTTCTGCACCTCCCGTGCCTCCGAGATCGGCCCACCTATGACAATGCGACGATGACATGTGATTACGTCACATTGTGAGGCCACACTGACGTCACAATGACTTCATGACGACATCGAAAATTCTGGCGATATGTCATGCCACAATGACATCGTGAGGCGGCGTCGTTATATCATGATGATTTTTCGCAACACTCGCGTTGACGCCAATAATCACGTTTCGTGCTTGATGAGGCGTCTACGGTTTTCGTCTTAATAACTGAAGCCGACCACCGTCGCGAAATGCAAAAAGCCACTCCACGCAACGAACAAATGGGAGACGACAGAGAGGGAAGAAACCCTCCACGAGAAAAATCAACAATGCTAGCACAATGATGTTTAGCGTATTAATCTTTGTACCGTGTGCTTGTGACATGTGAATTGAGACAATTCAAATTTTATTAAAAAAAAAGATTGAGTTTTCGGATATCTTCAGGAATTTAACCCTCGGATATGTCGCGCGGGTCTTCAACATTTTTCACTCATCAGTGACGAGCAAAATGTTGAAATTACCCTACGTATTATAAGAAAATCGTATTACCGCCCTACTAACCTACGCTTGCCGAAAAATACCGAAAATACCTTCCAAGTGGGGTAATTACGCTACGGTTGGCAACCCTGTTTTAAAGGGCGATATGGCGTGGACAATTTTTGAGGCGAGGGAAGCTCAGAGCGAAATAAGGTTCGAAGAGAGGCTAAGCAATATGAAAGAGAGCACATGGGCAGAGAAGGTGTTCCGTTACTTGTATAGGGAGAGTGTTGACACACAGTGGAGAAAAAGAACGAGGAGGCTCATTAGTAAATACACGGCTGGCAGTGTAACCCGTATGGCAACCAATAGCGTGAAACGAAAAGTCAGAGAGGCGGAGAGGATTGACTGGATGGCAGCGATGGAGAAAAAGACCGGCTCTGAGTAACTACCAAAAGGGCAAAAATGAAATAAGGAGGGAGGCATATTATGATAATTCACGGGGAAGCACTTCACTGTTTGAAGCGAGATCGGGTTGCCTTAGGAGGAGTAGTTATAAGCGAGATTTAGTAAAGAAGAACAATGCATATGCTGTGGGCAAGATGTTCTCATTGCATGTGGAGATATACGCCCAGGTGTACGCTTGGGCACGAGCTTACGCGAAGCCTTGTGTTTTAAGGACGGCAATGGAAAACTGAACACGCCGACGATAGAAATAAGTAAGAGACGGTTAGAGTATTGGTGGCAGAAAAGTAGAGAGAAGGGACAAAAATAAATAGTGGGAAAAATAAGGACATTCTGCCGTAAAGGGCAGAGAACTGGGCTATGAATTTGCGTTTTTTTTCCCTATAGTAAGATAGTAAGATAGATGTAATCAAAATAGACAATTAAGGCATTAGGTCAACCTTAAAAAAAAGGAAAAAGTTTTTTTCTTTATTTGACGAGCCTGGTGGCACACTTGTCACCGCCCCGTTATAAAGGGGACTCTCATAGCATCCATCCATCCATCCTCTTGGTAATTGCTGGAGGGCTCAATACATCTTGAACAAAGAATAGTGAGGACTAGTGACGACCTTGGAGAAAGGGGTCGACGACATGCGCGCCGTGTGCACCCCCAGGTGCATATTGTAGTACGCACTATGCCGGAGGTACCAGTGCGCAACGGCAACCTTCAAAGAGCGGTTGTCGACGCAAACAAAGAGATAAGGCGAATGAGTCAAGAGTCGAGGTAGTGGAAATAAACAGGGAGGTGCACTGGTTTCCAGAGACAGAATTCACTTCGATAAAAGGCTTGGTCATGAGGTGGGCTGGCGTCTGGCAGGACGCGTGGTGTCTGTTTTTATTGCGATAGCGATTATATGGACACTCTCGGCTGATTCTTGCCGTCACCGTCGCCGTCTGTCGACGCCGTCATGTCCCGGATATGTATATGTATGTGTATATATAAAAAAAGGCATAAAGAAAAATAATTTAAATTATTAGAAAAAAGTTCCGAACCACCTGACCGGGGATTCGAACCAGCCACCCCTCGCTTCGCAGCCTGCTGCGCTAGCCAACACAGCCACACGCCATGCTCGTGCAAGCGATATATCGGCAAGCTATTCACATGCACCATTTGCCGCTCGCGGTACGGAGATCTCGGAACAGCTTGAGCATGTTTTCTATCACGCAACGCTTTTACACTTTATTTCAAATTGAAAACTGCCCTTGAGATGCGCACGAAAAAATCACGCCATATCCACGAAGTGAATGATGATGAGTGGGCGAAGCTCGATCGTTTTCATCCATGGCAGAAAGAGAATGTGTGGTCTGGAACGCGCTTATACTTCATGGTCATCAGCGTCATCGTTATCACGTGTAGTGGGTACATTCCACTATACTGCGTCATCGTCATCTTTATCACGTGGAGTGGGTACATTCCACTACACGTGGCTACCTACCTACCTACCTACCTACCTACCTACCTACCTACCTACCTACTACTACTACTACAGAGGAGGGACAGACCCAGACCCTAAGGAGCTTCGCCCCTAAAATCACGCCATATCCACGAAGTGATTGATGTCATCGTCATCGTTATCACGTGTAGTGGGTACATTCCACTATACTGGAACGCGCTTATACTTCATCGTTATCACGTGTAGTGGGTACATTCCACTATACTGCGTCATCGTCATCTTTATCACGTGGAGTGGGTACATTCCACTATACGTGGCTATCTACCTACCTACTACGACAACTAGAGAGGAGGGACAGACCCAAACCCTTAGGAGCTTCGCCCCTAAAAGTGGCTCCCTTCTGTACCACTCATGATGTAGAAGGAAAAAAAGGAACACCGGGCACACTTGGCGTCAGACGCCACCGCGTGGCAGCAGACGCAGAGGGGTCATGCCACGTGCCGCAGTTTAAAAGAAAAAGAAGTATCGAAAAGTCATATAATCTTATAATCAATCCTTGGCCAATCCCCCGAGTGGGTATGAGCCATGTGAGAGGCAACAACAACAACAGCGTTGGCTTCTGCATTGTGGACACTCGCAGCGGGTTGCTCAAATACAAACACGTAACAACTGCGACAGTTGTTAGTTCACGCTTGTCCTGTGTATACCTATGCGTCCTTTTCGAGCGTCCTTCTTTGTGCTGCGGCGGCGCGTTGCAAGTATCGAGCTGCTTGTCGTTCTTCGTGTGACAAACTAATTTCTTGCTATCGCATTCATTGCTTCGCCTTGGGGGGCGAAACTGTGACTTTTTTGTTGTTGTTTTTTTTTTTGGGGGGGGGGGGGGGGCCTTTTGCAGTCCGGGTTAGCTCGCGACAAAGAAAACAACCAGGGAAACTCTTTGAAAGGTTATATTGCGAAAATCCAGAAAAAAAAAAAACTGAGAAGGCGCGTGTTGCAATTACGTACATAAACATAGGGTGGCAGAAAAAAAAGGCAAAATAGTTAGAGATTGAGGTACAGTTAAACAAAGAAAAGATAGGCGTCTATGCGGTTACAGAAACGCACCTTAGAGACTTGGAAGAGCCACCACATATTGACAATTATGCTTGGGGAGGGTGCAATAGGATCATAGCAGAAAGGAAAGGTAGGGGTGCAGGAATTCTAATTCACCGTGGAGCCAAATGGGATAAATTGAAACAGATGTGTTAGAGCACCTCTGGGTTTTAGGCACAGTAGGTGGAAAGAAAACGTGGCTAGGAGCAGCCTACTTGTGGACGGGAAATAACTGCGGAGAAAATAATCAGGAGATAGTGAATTGCATAAGTACGGATATTAAGGAATTTGGTAATGGGACCGAAATCATCCTTCTAGGGGACATGAAGGCCCATATACATGACATTGACATATATTCGGACACCAATGGGAAGTTATTGCTAGATCTCTGCGAGCAACGTAGTCTTGAGATAGTTAACACGGGGCCAAAATGTGATGGGCAGATCGGGTGGGAAGTCGGAAACAAACAATCTAAAATTGATTATAGTCTCATGACTGAAGCAATTTATCGCAAACTGAGAGAAATGAGAAAAGACGAGGAAGGGATTAAAAGCTTGGGTAGTGATCATAAACGCATAACATAACAAATGGGATATAAACTGGAAATAAGAGCACAGAATCAAACAGAATCCTGGTTTGAGCTAGTTGGTACTGGTTCATAACTGAGGATACTTTTGGTGCAAATTGAACGTCCTGTTCTTTTTTGTTATGTGTCCTCGTTCAATTTGCGCCAAAAATATTCACAGAATCAAAGTTTGGCAGGTCGTATTTAAACGACAAAGAAATAACAAATATTGCCGCAAGAGTAGAGGAAGAACTAGGCAAAATGGCAGGCAAAGAACGGGGGGTATAGTGAGCTGTTACATCTAATGACGAAAGAGATAGGGAAAGAGAAGAAAACTATTTGCTGGAAAGGAAAAAAGGAAGCCAAAAAAGTTCAAGGAAATCCGGAAAGCGATCGAGAAGCGACGTGAAGGATCACGAGATCATAGACAGGAAAGAAGGAGAAAGCGGCCACAGAACGAAGTCAACAAAATATGGAAACTATATTTAGAGAAAAAAAATCCATTGTACAGAAAATGGTCGAGGCAAAAATTAAAGGCGAAAGTGAACGCTGAGTGACAGAGATTCACGATAAAAAGTAGGCCGCATCTAGGGTATTTAGGAGCAACATAAAAGCGCTTGGTAGGGAGTCTGTCGCAATGCTGCAAAATATTGTAGATGAAGGATGAAATCAATTGGCAGGAAAATAAGTGATAGGTTACGCCAGAAAGGTAACAGCCGATTCGTTTAAAAAGGTCGTCCAAGGGATTTCTGCAGTGAGTGAAATTATGACGGAGAGCGCAACCAGGGAAGAGCTAGTACTTGAGAATATCAACTGGAAGAAGGCCGATGGAAAAACAAATCCAAAGCGCACTACCCCGGGCTTTAAATGGGGTTCCCGTAAGCCTCATTAACGAACTAGAACATAACACTAAAGAGGCACTGTTGAAAGCCTTAGAAAAATGCTTACAGGGCAGGCCAAATACCGGAGAGTTGGCGAAAAAGTAGAATGAGCCCAATCTATAAAGGCAAGGGAGAAAAGAATAACAAGGTTGGCGATGCAGGCAGCAAAAATAAAAACAGAAACGTGGGCAGAACATAACGATATTTTGGGAGAACTTCAGAATGGATTTCGAGTCGACAGGCGGTTAGCCGATAACATGTTTGTTCTCACTCAGTGTATAGAAATATCTAAAATAGAAAACAGGCCCTTGTACGTGACTTTTCCAGACATCACTGGGGCGTGCGACAACCTTAATCAGGAAATTTTGAGGTATATATTGAAAGTAATGGGCATAGGCAACAACTGTGTACAGCATGTGAGGGAGATATACCGAGACAATACAATTTGCATAGAATGGGAAGGAATAGGTAGCAAAGAGAACGTTGATATTAGCAAGGGGCTGAGACAAGGGTGTCCTTTGTCCCCGCTATTATTCATGCTGTACATGGTGAGGACGGAAAAAGCGCTAGAAGATAAGCAACATTGGTTTTAATCTGTCACACAAACAAGGCGGCGTGATGACTGAGCAGAAGCTTCCAGGTTTATTTTATGCGGACGATATTGTCTTATTTGCGGACAGTCGAGATGACATACAGCGGCTGGCGGATATATGCGGAAGGGAAGGCGAGGCTCTTGGGCTAGGATTTAGTGTAACAAAATGTGGATTGATGGTATTCAATGATCCCAATGATCAGGCCGTGTCAATATAGGGCCAAGAAATACCGAGGGTAAGCGAAATACAAGTACCTCGGAGTATGGGTAAATGAGGGTGATAGATACGTGGAGGTACAGGAAAAAGCCTCGGCAGCAAAGGGAAAGAGGAATGCTGCAATCAGGCCCGTAGCCAGGAATTTTTTTCGCAAGGTGCCCACTTGCAGAAGGCCCTGGCTATTTCAGAAAAAGACCTATTTCTACAGTTTTTTTTTTTTGTGAGACACCCCCCCTCTATCAAAATTTCGGGCCTTGGGGGCGGCCCAGGGCACCCCCTGGCTGCGGGCCTGGCTGCAATAATGAAACACAGAGCGTTATGGGGACACAATAGGTACGAGGTGCTTCAAGGTTTGTGGAAAGGTGTAATGCTTCCGGGGCTTACATTTGGGAACTCAGTGGTGTGCATGAGGTCAGAGGTGCAATCAGGAATGGATGTAAATCAAAGGACGGTGGGACGCCTTGCGTTGGGCGCTCGCGGGAAGACAACGAATGAGGCTGCAAAGGGCGATATGCGGTGGACAGGTTTTGAGGCGAGGGAAGCTCAGAGCAAAATGAGGTTCGAAGAGAGGCTAAGGAACATCAAAGAGAGTAGATGGGCAGAGAAGGTGTTCCGTTATTTGTACATTAAGAGCGTTGACACACAGTGGAGAAAAAGAACTATGAGGCTCACCAGTAAATATACGGCTGTAAGCGAGATGCCAACAAAGATAGTTAAGCGAAAAGTCATATAGGCGGAGAGGACTTACTGGATGACAGCGATGGGGAAAAAAAAAAAACTGGCTCTGAGTAACTACCTAAAGGACAAAAAACGAAATAAGAAGGGAGGCATTTTATGATAATTCAAGGGGAGAGAGAGAGAGAGATGTTTATTGTGGCAGAAAAGCTGAGAGGTCGGCCTGAATCCATTTTCTGGCCTGCTACTCAGCGTTAGGAAAGGGGAAGGGGCGGAAAAGAAAGGAGAGAGAAGGTGATGATGAAGGAAAACGTTCACAAACAATTTACAGTCTCTTGTCGAGTTCGGTCTCTCGCAAAAGCTTGATTAGCGCTTTCAGAACATCGCTCTGATGACGAGGTGGTGGTCCCAACAGAACTTTTTCAGAAACTTGTTGCTCGGTAGATTTCAACAAGGCGGTGGCCATCGAATTTCTTTGCGCGATATATCGCGGGCAGACGCACAAGATATGTTCCGTAGTCTCAGGAGTGCCACAGGTCTCGCAATTCGGACTGTCTGCACGGCCGATGAGGTGTAGGTAACGACGAGTGAACGCCACACCTATTCGTAATCGGTGCAGTTATAAGCTTGTACAGCACCTTTTCATGGTTGGCGGTATTCTAAAATGCATATCTGGGTCGAGATCATGAAGACGGCGGTGACGGTGACTTGGCAATGACCAATATGCTGCAGTAGTTTCTCGGAGGAGTGTATATACAACGGTGTTAGTATCAGGCCATGAAAATGGTATGGACAAGAATGTGGCGTTATCGTGAGCCATCTTTGCCTCCGCATCGGCTTGCTCGGTTCCATGTATGCCGCAGTGCCCTGGAACCCACTGATACCTTATTTGATGGCCAATTTTCAGGGCTGCATCGTGTAATTCGGCCACTTCTTGAGCAAGATGACAATATGGCCCCCGTTTAAGCGCCGAATCTATAACCTGAAGTGCTGGTTTAGAATCACAAAATATAGTCCAATTGCGAGGAGGCTGCGTCGATATATAACGAATTACCTCGCGGATGGCCACAATCTCTGCCGCCGTCGATGTTATTCGGTGGTCTAGACGGAAGCGTTCGCTGGTCTTCAAACTTGGTATGACGAACGCCGCTGTTGAAGCAATGGGTAACACAGACCCGTCAGTAAAGACATGTATAGAAGAGGCATATTCTGTAGATATGTACGATAACGTTAATTGTTTCAGCCCACATGAGGGTATACGCGATTTTTTACCCACTCCGGGAATGGATAGGCGCACCTCAGGTCTTGATAAAGTCCATGTTGGTACCTCTGCAACTTTCGCTGGAGCAAAGCCTATGGGAATGATGCTCTGATGGCGTGAGATTGATTCTGCGAAAGTGCTGTCCGGTCGGTGGGTATGGATCGTCGATAACGGATGACGATCATGACGGGTTAACAGTCGGAGATATACCCTTAAAGGTTCGCATGAAAGATAACTATGTATGGGAGTTACGCGTGCTTCCGCAATAACTCCCATCGTTGATGTACAGCGCGGCAGCCCAAGACATGTTCTCAATGCCTGAGTTTGCAAGCTTTGCAATGTACGCAGGTAGGACGGGCGAAGACTGGTCATAATCGGTAAGCTGTATCGTAGGTAGCCTACGAAAAGTGCCTCATACAGTTGGAGCAATGACCTTTCAGATGGGCCCCATTTCGTGCCTGCTATATATTTAAGCACTTGTATAAAGTTGGTTAGTTTGGACCTAAGCATCGACACATGCTTTGAGCAGGACAAGTTTCGGTCAATCATCACTCCTAGGAATCGGTGATGCGTTACATATGGTACGAAAGCGCCATCAGTCGTAACCTGGTAACGGTGTATGGCTTTGCGCGTAAATGCAAGGGCCGCACACTTCGCAGTCGCCAATTGTAGACCTCGCGAACGCAAATATTTAGAGGTGACCGATGCTGCACGTTGTAGTCTTGCACAAAGCTGTGGCCGTGAAACACCAGAAGCCCATATGCAGATATCGTCTGCATACAGGCTCATCTTGGCGGTCTCTGGTACTACATCGGCGAGTCCAATGAGAGTTACGTTGAAGAGTGTCGGGCTGAGAATGCGCTTTTCTGTTTGAACGAGGTCGGGTTGCCTTAGAACGCGTAGTCATAAAGTGAGATTCAGTAGAGAAGAACAATGCACAAGCTGTGAGGAAGATAAGGAAACGACGGAGCATGTTCCGATTGAATACGATGATATCCACAGAGGTGTATGTTTGGGCCCGACCTACATGAAGCCCTGGGTTTTAGGCACAAAAATGGAAAGCTGAACACAGCCGCGATTGAAATAAGTAAGAGTCGGTTGGAGTATTGGTGGCTGAAAACTCGAAAGAAAGGAAAAAAATAAATTGTGGGAAAAATAAGCACATTCTACTTTAAGGGGCAGAGCACTTGGTTGTGAATTTATGATTTTTTTTATGGTAAGATTGATTTTATTGAAGTAGACAAGGCATTCGGTCAACATAAAAACAAAAGATTTTTTTTTTTGTCGAGCCTGGTGGCACACATGCATCCACTCATCCATCCAGCCGATCAGCAGCGGCCGAAATGGCCAGGCCACATCGAGAATGGGTCTCCCTTTTCGTAGGTGCACTGAGGTTGGGAGGTGGAGCCACTTTTCTTTTTGTTTTGTTTGTTTCCTGACCGCATTTCCGTTTAGTTTCTTTTTCGCGCAGGGCGGCTGCATGTTTTCTGAAGTTATTATCATTTCATTCTTTTTTCTTCTCGCGTGGGTAGGGACAACACTGTCCGTTGCATGGACCCGACAGCGCGGATAGGCTGACACGGGTACATTTGATCGCAGGTTTGATGACGACATAGTCTGGGGCGCTGCTGCATGGCCACTTTAAATAGCGATTTAGTTAACTTCCGAGTCAAACCCAATCCGTGTGTGCCCTGATCGCAACCAAAAGTGTCCGTGCGACACCGGTATTAATAGGATGGCGTGAAAGCATAAGCCATTGTGGAGACCGCTGTTATGACGGTGGATACGCAGTAGAGTGGTGCGCGGGCCGAATTTTCGAGCCCGAGCCCGGCCCGGCCCGCTGGCTGCGTCGAAGGCCCGACCGAGCCCGACGCTAGAGGGTTGCCAGCCCGCCCGGTCCGGCCACACGTACAAAAACAAAAGCCCGGCCAGGCCTGGTCCGGCCTGACATTATGAAGGTTTATTGAGAAGACAAGATGTCGTTTCCTGATAATGTAGAATTTTATTCAACGTATCAAAGTGAAACATAAGCGAACGACACATGACAGTCACCATATGCAACGGTTACAAGTTGTCGTGTAAAAATTGAAGGACACTTTGCAGTGCCGTAGCCAGGGGGTGGCACACCGGGCACGTGCCCCCCCCGAAATTTTTTTTCGCCATGGCATACATAGCGAAAAATGGCCATTTCAAGGAGGTGCCCTCCCCGAAATCAAGGAGGTGCCCCCCCCCCCCCCCCCCCCGAAAAAAATTTCTGGCTACGCCCCGGACACTTTGTACATTCCAAAGTGTGTACGGCGAAAGCGTGTGGCCATTCGACTGACTATGCCATGACTTTTTTTCTTTTACACTCTCAGTGGGATAACACACAAACCGAATGTGTGCGTGTTTTCTTTTTTAATTTTTTACCGCGAATCGCAGCGAGACGCGAGACTAATCTTCCTCCGTTCGCATGCGTTCGTATTTTCTCGCGCTTTGCGCATCGCGCAAACACCATCCGCGTTCCAGCGCTTAAATTGACGGACCCTTTGTAAATTCCAAAGTGTGTTCCGCGAACGCCTGTGTCCATTGAGACGGCGTCGGTCAGAATAATTCCAAACGCTGGGCACAGCGACGCTACGCAAGCAAAGCGCGAGCGCTGCAGAGTCCGACGCGACCGGCGTCCGTTTGCGCACCCCGGCGGCCACCTGGCTCCGCGCCAGGGCTCGGACGGACGGCACGGACGGACGGACGGACAGACATGGATGGACGGACACGAACGGACGGACGGATGGACGTGAGCATGAGACATTAAAGGCTTTCGCCTTAATACGTCACGCGTCTCGTGACCTCGATCACTTTTTCTCTTTTTTTTTCCCTCGAATACGCGTCTTTTCAGTGCGATTGCGCACGCACGCGTGGACAAGACGCGGCCTCCCGCGGCGGCCCCAGTAACGACCGCGCACGCAATGCTCAAATCAGCCAATGGCTGATACAATTTCTGTGACGAGTGATTCTTGAGCTTGTAGCGTCATTTGTCGAGAGAAGAGAAAGCAATTTTTAGCTGACTTTAATAATTTATTGTGAATTCCAGGCCGCGTGCTGCGCTATAATGTTTGGCTCGCGTGTTCTCGGGAGCCTCGACTACCGATAGGCAGCGTTTTCTGACCATGCTCAAAAAGTGTTGGAGGGCCGCTTTAAGCCCTGGAGTGGTGGCCCGCTGGCTGGTCGTATGTCGTATGCATTCTTTATTCGCGCGTCGCAGGCGCACGAGCAATAAATCGAGCAATGTAGCAGCGACAAAAGGAACAAAAAAAAAAAGGGGAAAAATAAATGAGAATGAGGTCAGGAAACGAACAACAACAACAACAACAACAACAACAACAAAAACAACAACAAGAAAAGTGGCTCCGCCCCGCACCTCAGTGCACCTCGGGAAAGGGAGACCCATCGAGAATAGCTCCACTGTCTGCGTTGTGCGCACAGTCTTGGCAGAATAGTCTAAAAATAATCGGGAATAGGTTCACAGACATCCCGGCGCGGCCGGAGCTAGGCAGTAGTTACACGTGTAACGAGCCAGTTACATCATAAAATAGATAAAATAGTAAAGGATGCGCACGTGGCAATATATATATGGTGTTGCTCCTAAGTAATCGCGCTGTCTTGGCCACTATTCGCAACATGATTTTACGTTCATTTCGGCGCATCCAACTATAACGCTGGGACGCAGTTTCTTCGAAGGCTCGTGCGCTAAACACTTTCAATGCAGCCACACCACTCTCGCTGTGCGATGTGGGCGCCTGTTCTTTAGTCAGCATTTGCCACGAACCACACGAAGGAAGATCTCTCTCACGCAGTTCTTGACCGGCGAGTTCAAAGTGTTGAGGCCACCGAATTCGCACGAATGCTCTAGAATTGTAGCAAAGAGGTACCGTAGAGTCCGCCGCACAGAGCACTGGCATAGAGGCTTCGTAAGGGGCGGACGCTCTGCATCAAAGGACGGCGCCGAGAGATTGTATACGAAAGGGCAAGCGCACGGAAACACGCTGCTACGCGAGCGGCGTGTTTGAGGCTCAGGATGAATGAATCTTGCGCCGCTGCGCATCGGCGCCACTGGCACACCCCAGTGTTAAGGGAGGTTTCTATCTGACACGCATCATCCACTTGATAGAGAATTGAGGCCACTCAGGGTTTAGGAACGTCACTCTTTTTTCCCACGTAGCTCGGTTTCTCCGTTCTCCGAGAACGACGGCTCGTTAACATTTCCCGCCACGCGTACGGAAGTTAAGAATCAGTGGCGTGCTCACAGGGTCAGCAGCGGCGAAAGCAACTGCGACTGACGCCAGTTGGGTGAAGGGAAAATAAAGACAAAATATAAACGGCCCGTCTCGATATAGCGACTTGCCAGTTTAGACGTCTTCCGACAAAGTGGTAATTTCTGCAAACAATGAAGGCAGGCAAACCGCTCGCATACTGTTAGCCACAACACGCAAGTCTCTCCTGCGTCGTATCAGCGGTTCAAACGGTGAGCCGTGACTGGAAGTCACGAATAAACAGCAAAAGGAAAGCTGGCGTCGCCAACACTCCTCGGTACTAGGGTCGTTAATCGTGTGAGCGTCAGACGGCCTCCTCTCCCTCCCGTTTTCTTATGTCCAACATATAAGAACTCTCGCGCGTGTGCTCTATAGAGGCGAATCGACCGCTGGTGAAGGACGTCCGTAAGGAAGCGGTCTCTCCGCGATAAAAGCGACGCCAGTGGCTGGCACCAGAGCTCTGTCCGTTACTCTAGAAGATTCTTCGAGCAGCTGCTCAGGCCGACTGACGCCCCACAATGCTTTCTCAGGTAAGGGAACTGTATCGACGTGTATTCTGCATGATAACCAACCGCCGTGCTATAGCTTCGTGGCGAGGGTATCACGCTGGAAAGTGTGCTCGGTTTCTGGCCACGCAGAACGCCTCTCGGTGGGAGCGAAATGCAAGCACACAGCGTATCTTGATTTGGGTGCACGCTAAAGAGCCTCAGGTGGCCAAAATTTATCTAGAATCACGCACCGAACTTCGACTCATAATCCGACCGTAGCTTTAGCCCGTCAGATAAACGCTCAGCAGTTATTTTGCAAGAAGCGTATGGAGTGTAAGGTAGAAAGGTGGGCGAGTTGGAATCGATGCATACTTGGAAACTTGATAAACAAGGGTGAACATACGGAAAATAAACACCGTTCATGCGCAGGATTCAACGTCACGCGGAAAAATTTCCTAAGCATGCCACGCTTCTCCTGCGGAAAGGCGTGCATATGACAAACAGGCGATTGCATTAACGGACGACTTCGCCAGTGCAGAAACACCTTAAAGGGAACGCCGACCTCGTATTTATCTGCTCATTGCAGGTCTTGTGGGCGTAACCATTTTTCCGACAACGTCATTATGTTGAAGCACAAACGTAAAAGGGCTCGGGAACTGGCGGAAGCCTTCTACATCAAAATCGTGCGGGATGATTGTATATCTGATTCATGTGTTTCTTTGCTAGATTGCAAGGTACGCATGCTTAGCAATTTTTTCCACGTGACCTAGAATCCTGCGCACGAACGTTGTTGGTTTTTCGTATGTTCAACCTTGTTATTAAATTTCAGTTTTTAGACAGCGCTTGTGTCTGTCCTTCTTAGTCTGTCTGTTGTCCGCCGTCTTCGCGCTGGTTTTCTCGAGTATGGAGTGATACCGAGCACTTTAATTTACTAATAATAATATATGGGGTGTTACGTTCCAGAAATCACGATATGATTATGAGGGGCGCCGTAGTGAAGGGCTCCGGAAATTTCGACCATCTGGTGTTTTTTAACGTGCACTGACATCACACAGCACACGGGCCTCTACCATTTTGTCTCCACTGAAATGCGACCGCCGTGGCCGGGATCGCACCCACGACCTTCGGGTCAGCAGCCGTGCACCGTGAACACTGATCCACTGTGGCGGACACTTTTATTGAAAAGACACGTATAATGCTTGGAGTTCTTTAGCGTAATTAAATTGGCAACCGCCCTTTGCGTATTGGTTCGTCATGTTGAATTGTATCACTATCTACAAAGCCTGCCTGCTCTCAAAACACCTCTGAAGTCGGATTTTTCTTAATAGCAAATTGTAGGCAATGTTAATAAGATAGCCTTGCTGACTGAAATGCATACCTGTCAGTGCCTGACATTGCACGGACGCCTTTAAGAAAATGATGCAGCTCATCGGCGTAGCAGTGCGACCCAAAAGTGCACCAAGTCAGTAGCGCAGAAGAAGAAGAAGAAGAAGAAGAAGAAGAAGAAGAAAAAAGAAGCGGCAGGAAAGAAAGTCTGACGCCAAAAATTGTAATGCAGGGGAAGCGGAGGTTGTGTGAAGCGGAGGTTGTGGCGTCAACCTTACATTGTTTCGCACTTTGTCGCACTTGCATTGCCAACTATGACGAAAGACCAACTAGTACTCACTAAGTCAACGACTACTTGCGACTACTTCAGTTCAGTTCAGTTCACTTTCAGTTTATTATTCATTCAAAATACAAACGTTCATGCTTAGTAGTATGCAGACGAGGGTCCCCAAGTCGAGCGACTGCAGCGCGACCCTCGGTTAACAATAACATAAGAATAATAAATTACACAGCATGTAAAAATTACACCGTACAAACGGAAGTGAATGTACGAGAAAACAAGACGAAAAGACCTTCAATGTTATACAACGAGTGCATAAGAATTAGTTTTAGATGTAAATATGCACGTCATAGAATGTAGATCTAAATTACAAACATTACCAGGTGCAGAGGAATCGTCTGCGGCGTATCAAAAACTGACCTACTCACTTATGCCCGTGTCTTAAGCCACTTTGTCACCTGGACCTGATGATGCAGGTGATCGTGATGGTTTGTGCGACTGTGGCTGCAGTCAGGAGCAACGTCGGCACCATGGGGCCCAACTATGGCGGCGCAAGCCAACAGTCACAGCAGGCACAACCTCAACTGGTGAGGGAAACCTGAAGAATGGCTCGTGCGCGCGCGGCAATTCACTGAATCACTTGCATACCAGCAATTAATTAGAATGTGAGTCACGATAACCGTATAGTCTTCTTCGGAGGAATTCCTGTCGAAAAATTTCTTTTAAAATTGACGATCTTAGAAAGGGCTGTGTCGTCGTTTTTTCTTGAGTGTCGACACTTGTTGCGGCTGTTGTGGATGTCTGTATTTAGTGAGTTCTCGGTGCCCGAACACAAATACTTCGGCTCGTCAGCAGATCATCTACCACACCGCAACTTTCGTATTCATTTAACTAAGTTTTTCTATTATTAGCTAATGATTTAGCATATTTTTTGTTCCCACGTATTGAAAAGATTAGCTGCCGTTTAAGTCCCGATAAATAAAATAAATTCCGCTTTTCTATTTCATCTTCTTTTTCCCTCCTCGCTCCCTAGCCGCCCCCCGTTCCAGTACCACCCCAGCTTCTACCCACCGCCGCTGCCTTACCCGTTCCCCTACACGCCGAGCCCTTACCAGCTGAGCCACTACAGGCCGGAGCTGTGTCCTCCGCAGCCCTGCCAGCCGCAGCTGCCTTACCACAGTATGCAAGGCATGTCCGGTCACATGGCGCTCGCACCAACCAGCGAGGGCGGCTTCTTCTCCGACGATCCCCGAAGCCCGGTCGACCTGGGCCACTATCACTCTCCAGCGGGAGAGCACGACCACAACGAGCCCGTCATGATGGCCCTGGGTCGAAACAACGGCGCGCTTGGACACAGCGGAAGCGCTGTGCGCGCTCGACGCCACGCCTCGCTTGCTGGTCAGCACGCCAAGCGCTGAACGGAAGATGTCAGCCGGAGGAAGCCAACCGAGGCGACCGGAGCATCGCCGATCGTCGTTTCAATGAAGACAAGTGGTTCTCGAAGAAAAAGGAGGTGGCGCTATTTTTCCTTCACCGCTCATCACTGGCCCTTTTCCCTTTACCAATGTTCCCTCCTGTCTCCCTCCCACACACCATCAATTAAACCCAATTTCTGTGGAAAACAGTCATGCCTATTTGGCTCCGATACACTCTTCTTAGCGTCTCGCTCCGGAAAAGGGGCCAAGTGCCCCCCAAATTTTGACCGGTATAGCCCTTTGTTTATGAAAGGAAAGAAATTCCATTCCCCCGCTTATAGAATGAAGCGGCAGAAAAGTTAAGGCAGCTTCGCACTAGGGCTGCCAAGCCTAAGGAAGTGCTGAGCTGGGCAGCCTTCTTTGGTTTCTCTTCGGTTTTTTCTTTCCTCCTCTCTTTCTTTCTTTTCCTCCTTTTTCGTTTTCTTCTGTCTTTATTTCTCTGTTTATTTCTGTCTTTATTTTTATTTATTTCTACATCCCTATTTATCTATTTCATTCTCTTTCTTGCTCACTTCTATTTTCCATTCTATTTTTTCCTTTTATTTCTCTGTCTATTTCGCACTGGCTTCCTCTTTTTTTTTTCTATTTTCAGACGTGGTGTTGCCTGAGTTACGCCACGCGCATTAGTTGTTTTTCTTGCCGATGATGATAAATGGTCATCATCAAGGCGCTCGAAAAAAAGAGGAAGAAGACTTCCCCTTGGCACGAGCGCGCGCTCGCTTATCATCACGAAGGCGCTCGAAGAACAAGAGGAAGAAGACCTCCTTGGCGCGAGCGCGCGCTCAATATGGTACACATGAAGCGTTACGCCAAGTGACTACGAAAGCATACTACAGCATACGACCACACGGGCCCCTAAAGTGCTCCGCACTTAAAACTCCATATGTTTTTCTCAGATGGGAGCCTCAGTTCTTAGTCGATGACCATACCAGATGAGTTCTTTTGCGAACTAGATGGCTTTATTTCCGCAAAATCACTATGTATTTCTTGTGTGTCACTAACGGGCAGATGACAATGCTATCTTTACGTAGACCCTTCACCTTGCGGGCTTCCGCCGAATTGACTTGCGGTCGCCCTAAGTTGAAGATAACGCACATGAATAGCAGCCACCGTGCTGAGCGTTACGTTTGAGATAACGAGTAGATAGCACGAAAAGCTACAAAAAAAAAAAAGAGATGACAGAACTCAATATGAAGACTGAAAATGATACCAATACTCGAAATCAAAATCAAAAAGACACGAAAATTTAGTAAAAAAACAAATTGCCGCCACTACTTCTCCCCAGAAGGGACGCATGATTGAAAAACATAAAAATTACACCATCTCCCGCTAAAGGGAACCATGTGTAGATGTGAAGCAACGGGCGCTAACGCTTACACTGGCGGCGGCGTTGACGCTGGCGCTCATCGCAGCGTTGCGCAGGAGAGAAAACTGGGGAGGCGCAGAGCACGCAGTGATGGAGCGGTGTTTCCTACGGGAACATCCCAATCTCTGGTAATGGGCAATGGAAGACAGAAGACTCTGACTGGACACAGAGACCCGCAGTCCGTTTTTAGTTAACGCGCACGCTGCGAATTTTTATTGTTCAACAACGCACAGGAGAAATCTCCCACCGGCACCACCTTGCAGGTCAAGATCCATTGCCATATATACGGGGTGGCCAGTGAACGGTTGTGCAGCGCGACCAGTTGGTTTTTTCAACCAAGAAACTCGCTAGCAGACGCTGCCTGCGTCAGCATCGCAAGGCGAGAGAGGGGGGCGCGCGCATGCGCGATGGGAGTGTGGACGCCGCGGGCAGGGATGCCTAGAGGAGAGAGGAGGGCGTAGGAGAGGAGAGAGTGGGGACGCGCATGCGCAGTGGGAGTGTGGACGCCGCGGGCACGAATGCCTAGAGGAGAGAGGGGGGAGCGTAGGAGGGGAGAGAGGTTGGGAGGCGCATGCGCAGTGAGGGTGCGGTTGCCGCGGGGAGGGATGCCTAGAGGAGAGAGAGGGGGGAGAGGAGGATTTTATTTTTATTTTTTGAAAGGGTTTGCGCATGCGCAGTAAGGGTGGTCACGCCGCACACCACCACCACCACCACCACCACCACCGGATTAAGCTTCGCCATAAGATGCTTCACATCTAATATATGCAGTTGCACTCAACGTGAAAGCTGTACCGAAGTGTGGTGTAGTGGTTCGCCTGCCCTTCAGCCGCGTTTGCGTTCATAGGCATGCGCGCGCTGCGGTCAGAACGTGCACTCTGCTCGGCGTCCATGGCGGGAAAGCAAACTTTCAATTGTGATGCCGTGCCGCCTTCTCCTTTCCTCCCTCCTCACCCTCACTTCTCTTTTCCATCCTCTTGCAGTACTAAACCATACGTGGCCATGCTACTTTGCCTTCCCCTCCTCCATTCTATCCTCGTCATCCTCACATCTCTCGTCCTCACCCTTCCTTTCTCTTTCCCATCACCTTACACGGCCTCACTATGAGCTACCCTTCCCCTGTTTCTTCCCCTCCACGCTAACACTCACTTCACTTTTCCTCCCCTTTGCTATACTACACTGTACCCGGCTATGCTATGCTATACCCTCCCCTTCCAACTTTCCTCCCCCCTCACCCACACTTCCTTTTGACACCCTCTCTGTCCGCCTCGGTGGATCAGTGGCTAGGGTGCTCGGCTGCTGACCCGAAGGTCGCGGGTTCGATCCCGGCTGTGGCGGTCGCACTTCGATGGAGGCGAAATGGTAGAGGCCCGTGTGTTGTGCGATGTCAGTGCACGTTAAAGAACACCAGATGGTCGAAATTTCCGGAGTCCTTCCACTACGGCGTCTCTCATAATCATATGGTGGTTTTGGGACGTAAAACCCCAAATATTATTATTATTATTATTTTGACACCCTCTGCTATATTTTACTACACACGGCTATGCTCTACCCTTCCCCTCTTGCTCTTCTTCATCTTCATCCTAACTTACCCTTTCCCACCCGTTGCTATATTATACTAAACATGGCTATGCTATACTATGCTCAAACTTCTCCCCTCCCCATTTCCACCCTCCTCACTCTCAGTTCCCTTTCCTACCCCTTACTATATTTACTATACATGGCTATGCTACGCATGACCATGCCATACAAGGTTTTGCCCGCGTGGCGCGATAAACGGTTATGCTATGCTTTATCCTCTCCCCCTGCTCCTTTCTCGCACCCTCACCTCCTTTACTCACACTCTTACTACACCACACCCGGGTAAACGTGCAGCGCGGCACATACGAACGACAATGAAACAGACGATACACTGTCCGTGTCGTCTGTTTCTTTGTCCTTCGTATGTGCCGCGCTGCACGTTTGCCAATACATGTTAACTTACCAGCTCGCCGAGCTTGCTGTGTTATACCATACTTACATGGCTATGCGTTTCGTGGTTTTTGCCTGCGTGATGCCATACATTGCTATGCCATGCTTTATCCTCCCTCTTCCTCCTTATCATTCTCCTCACCCTTAAATCACTCATCCTCACCCTCAATTTCCTTTCCCGCCACCTTGCTACATTATACTATATTGTACTATACTACACTATACTAAACTATACTATACAGAACTATGCTGTACGTGGCTACGCCTTAGGGGTTTTGCCTGTGTGACTCCAATCGACAGCATACGATACGACAGCACGGGCCCCTAAAGTGTTCCACACTTAAAAGCGCGGCTTCTTCGCACGGCCTCAGAGATTGGGTTGCGCATGCCCATGGCACGCTGAAAGATCGCCAGCAGGAGTTTTGAGAGAATTGGCTGGCACTTGCGCAATATTGGGGAGCCAGCAATCAGATGCTTCCTTCATCTGATCAGAAACAGCCTAAAGGCTGATAACAGGAAAGCCACATAATTATCATGGTGGAAGCTTTGACAGGTTGTTTTAGGAGCTTGCTCGGCAAGTCTCTTATGCTCGCGCCTTGTTCGGCGGCGGCGGCGTGTACACTTCTCCGGTGATTCCAACAATGCTCACTAAGGCCGTCAACCACCACCACAGTCACCAGAGTCATGGCCGAGAGCACAGAGTGGCTGCTCAGCAATGGCTAGGCATGGTGGTGGGTGCAAGCAAAGAATAACACGCACTACCGGTGGTGTCTGTCGCCCAGGTTGACTCCATTCCTTGATCTTGCTTGCATGTGCTTGCGGGGGGCTTTGTCCGTCCCTCCTTCCGGCGCCCCGCGTCCCACACCCCCAGAGCGCATGCGCGTCCTCTCCCCCCTCTCTCCTCTCCTACGCTCCCGCCCTTTCTCCCTTCTACGAATCCTCTACTCTACGGAGCGGCGCCCGCGTCCCGCGTCTCGCATTCACACAGCGCATGCGCGTCCCCTCTCTCTCCTCTCCTATGCTCCCCCTCTTTCTCTCCTCTAGGAATCCTCTACAGAGCGGCGCGCACTGCAGTTCGTGCGACAGCTGCATACCCCGCTGGGGGCGCCGCGGTAGTTCCGCGGTATGAAAATGACGGAGCGCGTGCGCCTCATTCTCGCTCCTGTGCAGCGTTGCGATGAGCGCTCGGGCCGCTGCCGCGAAACGGGAGCGGCGACGTTTCTCCCGCTCAAGCTAGCCATCTTCCCGCTGCTTCGCATCCACACATGGTTCCCTTTAGCGGGAAACCATGGCGAAGCAGAAGCGAAGCAGGCGCGCCGTCAAGCGGACGCTGCGGTCACAGGTCGCGAAGCAGAAGCAATACGGAAGCGGCGGCAAGATAACCCCGAAGAAGTGCGGGCGCGGGATGCCGCGGCCAAAGCGCCAAAGCGCTCGCTACCTGACGTAGGCGGCGCCGACGCGCGCTTGAAGCGCGACTTCCGAGCAAGCTCCTCTAACATCATTCACTTTGTGGATATGGCGGTGATTCTTTAGATGTGAAGCATCTTATGGCGTATTCATGTGGGAGGCCTTTGCCCTGCAGTGGGCGTAGACAGGCTGATGATGATGATGATCTTATGGCGAAGCTTAATCCGGTGGTGGTGGTGGTGGTGTGCCACGTGGCCTCCCTTACTGCGCATGCGCAAACCCTTCAAAAAAAAATAAAAAACAAAAAATCTCGCCCCCCTCCTCTAGGCATCCCTACCCCGCGGCAACCACACCCTCACTGCGCATGCGCCTCCCCTCCTCTCTCCCCTCCTACGCTCCCCCCCCTCTCCTCAAGGCATCCCTGCCCACGGCGTCCACACTCCCACTGCGCATGCGCGTCCCCCCCCTCTCTCTCCTCTAGGCATCCCTGCCCGCGGCGTCCACACTCCCACTGCGCATGCGCGTCCCCCCTCTCTCTCCTTTCCTACGCTCCCCCCTCTCTCGCCTCGCGACGCCGACGCAGGCAGCGTCTGCTAGCGAGTTTCTTGGTTGAAAAAACCGACTGCTCGCGCTGCACAACCTGTTCACTGGCCACCCCGTATATATGGCAGTGGATCTTGACCTGCAAGGTGGTGCCGGTGGGGAGATTTCTCCTGTGCGTTGTTGAACAATAAAAATTCGCAGCGTGCGCGTTAACTAAAAGCGGACTGCGGGTCTCTGTGTCCAATCGGAGTCTTCTGTCTCTCATTGCCCATTAGCAGCGATTGGCATGTTCCAGTAGGAAACATCGCTCCATCACTGCGTGCTTTGCGCCTCCCCAGTTTTCTCTCCTGCGCAACGCTGCGATGAGCGCCAGCGTCAACGCCGCCGCCAGTGTAAGCGTTAGCGCCCGCTGCTTCACATCTACACATGGTTCCCTTTAGCGGGAGATGGTCTAATTTTTTGTAGTATAGCACGCGTGCGCCTGTTTTAGATGCGAAGCATCTCTTTGACTAGGCTCTGTAACGCTGTCCCTCCCTCCGTGCGTGCGTACGAACGCGCCGCAACGCGCTCCCCTCGCCGCAGGTGTTGGAGCGGTGCCAAGTAGGTCACGCCGCAGCAGCGCGCACTGCGAGGGGAGCGGGACGTCACTCTCTCTTTCGCCTGCCGCGCGCTCGCCTCGAGCGCTGTCTCGAGGAGACGCTGACTGATTGCGGCGAGGCGTGTCGACGCGCGCCTCTTAAGGGCCCGATATACTCCGACGTAACGTCGACGCGCGCGCACGCTGGGCGCAGCCACGCTACGCTAGCAAAACGCGAGCACTCTATAGTCCGACGCGAGGCGCGACCGGCGAGTCCAGCGTCCTGCAGCGAGGCCCGGCGGCAGCCGGCGCGAAATGCAGCATGCTGCATTTCGCGCCGACGACGTTACCCAGACTGCACCGCTTCTGCATCTCCTCGTGACGGAGGAACGCCGGGCGTGCTCAAACGCGCATGCGTCAAGGCAACGTAGCGCGGCGTGCGCGTCGGAGTATAGGGAAGGCGGATTTGAGCCTGGCGTGGCATCGCCGACGTGACGCGACGAAGCGAACGCCGGCGCGCGCGCGCGTTGTGAACGTCGGACTATAACAGAGCCTTTATAGTCGCGGGAGACTTCAACGTTGACGTCAGCGGAGGAGGAGGAGAATGGCTCGTCGATTACATGCGTGACGTGCACTCGCTGAAGTGCGTGTCGGCGGAACGGAAACTACCCACCACGATAAGGGGAACGTGCATCGATCTGGTCTTTGCCAACTTCGACGTCGAATGTCTGCAGGAACCTCTCAGCGTGCACTTCACCGATCACAAGGCCGTGGTAGTCAAGGCGAAACGCGCGCCAGCTCCGGTCCAGCGCCCGTGTCCACTCTGAAGAAACGACAAGACCTACGCCAGCCATCGCTTCAAACGAATCTTCCAGCGCTCACCGCAGCACCCGCGTTAGCGCCGTTCAACCCGTGACGCCACCCGTGCGCAACGGTGCTGCCTCGCATCCCATCAGGGTTCCCTTTGGGAAGATGGTGTAAATTTTTTTGACAAATCAGAAGTTTCAAAACTGCCTTCGAGAATCGCGGCCGTTGAGCCCTGTTAACTCCAGGTTGCGGAGATTACATGCCCGACAAATTCAGTTTCATTACCGGCTAGTTACCGAAACATTACCAAGAGCCTTTTTAAATCATTTACTTTAGGGTAGTATTGCAAGTGCCGGAATAGTACGCCGTAATTTCGGAAAACGTATCCACGTTGAACGATGGCTGAAGATGACGAGTTTCCAGATATTCGTTCCCAAAGTGCGCGACTAAATACATTGACGTTCTATTTAGTTTTGGACTCAAATGCACAAAACGGCGTTTTGGCAACAAAAAGTAAATTGAGCAACAGCAGCTAGTCCATTTTTACACAAGTTTCATTGCACATACAAAAAAAATGTTTGGTCAAGCTGAACGCAAATACCCAACAGATCCTACGCATTGTGGCAATCGATGTATTGCGAAGAAGCCAGCAAGGAGAATCATGCTGTACATAACATGCATGTCATGATTTATTTGTTAGGACCTCCATTTGTGTTCGTCATATACAGTCATATCGCGCAATACCAATTTTGGTGTATATCAAGATAGCGAACTGAACGCAAGTGCCCCATGAGCGTGGCATGTAAATCACGTTCTACATGACATGCATTGTCGTGATTTTCTTGTTACCACCTGCCATTTATGTTCGTCATACAGTCACGTCGCGCAATACTAACTTTGGTGTTTATATCAAGCTAGCGAAACGGCCGCCAGCGTGCGATGAGCGTGGCATGCAAGTCATGTTGCACATGACATTGTAGTAGCACAGCTATTTGGCCTAGTTGGAAGTGGAAATAATGTCATGATTTCCGTATTACCACTGGTCATTTATGTTCGTCATACAGTCACGTCACACAATACCAAAGTTGGTGTATATCAAGCCAGCGAAACAGCCGCGAGCGCACCATGAGCGTATCATGTAAATCATGTTGGAAATGACATGCACGTCATGATTTTCATATTACCATCTGTCATATAGGTTGATAATGCAGAAATGTCTCGTCATACCAATTTCTGGATCTATCAAGTTTAGGAAACGGCCTGCAGGATCACCACGGCCATGGCGAGTGATTCATACCGTTCTTGACAAGTTAGGCATGATTTTCATGATATGACCAGTCATTCATCTTCCTCATACAGTCATATTATGCCCCACACCAATTTTGGTATAAATCCCATTAACGATACGGTCTGGGGAGCACGAAGTCGTAGGCGGCTATATAGATAGATATATAGATAGATAGATAGATAGATAGATAGATAGATAGATAGATAGATAGATAGATAGATAGATAGATAGATAGATAGATACGCTTAAAGTCGCCGAAGTTCGCTAAGAAATGCTCCGCATTTAGAATCTGTGCCGTCCTCAGATTTCGTTTCAAGTGCTTGTCCCACGCAGCTGCTGCAATACGTCAATTGCAATATGTAAAGTAATTACTTAGAAAGGTAATAAGAGCGTATTAGTGAATAAGTCGATTACGCATACGAATTTCTCGTGCAATGTATGGCCGTTCCATGGTGCAATCCAGCTAAAGGACTGTAAATCTGCTATTCGTCACAGGCTATTTTTAAATGTTTTGTATTGGCTCAAAGAAACACATGACCTTGCGTATTATTATAGTAAAGTAGCATTGGCCGTTTCTAACGATCTTAGAATGCATACTGCAAATACAGTTGCACTGTGCCCACTACGCCATAATTCTTCCCTTTGCAAATCGGTGAGGGGCCCACTACGCGTCCGTAACGCAAAACGCGAACCCACGCAGATGCTCTCTATGTTGATGCTTTTGCTGATGATGATGATTAAATATGTCTGTGCGCATTGTAATGGGTGGGCTTTTAAAACACCCCCGCTCGTTGCGCAATTTACATGTTTTTTCGCCTGGTGTGATTCTATACGCTTCTGCCTGTATACGCAATACCACATGCGTGAAAGCTGGGCGAGTTGGAATCGGTGCGTTCTGAAAATACCCGCGCAATAACGATGGAGCACAAAGAGAAAGAAAGACACAGGACGAGCTCTGTTTAACAACTTATTTCTTTTAACAAAGCGGAACACATGAAAGCCCACCACCATGCGTGCGCAGGATTCTATGTCGCGTGGAAAAATGAGCTAACATACATGTGTACCTCGCAGTCTTACAAACAGACTGAACGCTGAGATACAGGATCATCGGGCGCAATTTTGATGAAGGCTTCCACGACTTCCCGATCCCTTCTGTCTCTGTGCTTCGTGATGAATGACTGTGTAATTAAAGAAGCGATTGCACCCACATGGTCTGCAATGGGCTGAAAGATTTGAGGTCAGCGCTTAAAGCCATTTTCACGATGATGAAGTCGTTCATTGACGTAAGTGCCGGACCATCTGATTTAAGCCCTCAGGGCCCTTAGGGTATCCAAATAAATAAATAAATAAATAAATAAATAAATCCTTTCCGCAAGAGACGGGAATTTAATAGGCAACGCCAACGGCACAGGAAACGACGGAGTTGCGATGCTTCACCGAGTAATCTACAACCGCTCGTATCATTGCCTATTTTTCAGTTGCACCCGCCACGGTGGTCTAGTGGTTACGGTGCTCGACTGCTGACTTGAAGGTCGGGGGGATCGAATGCCGGCCGCGGAGGCCGCATTTTCGATGGAGGCGAAGATGCTTGAGGCTCGTGTACTTAGATTAGGATGCACGTTAAAGAACGCCAGGTGGTCGAAATCTCCGGAGCCATCCATTACAGCGTCTCTCATATGGTGGTTTTGGGACGTTAAACCTCAACAATTATGATTATTTTAAATGCGAAGCATTTCTTAGCAAACTTCGGTGACTTTGAGCGTATCTATCTATCTATCTATCTATCTATCTATCTATCTATCTATCTATCTATCTATCTATCTATCTATCTATCTATCTAGCCACCTACGACTTTGGGCTCGCCTGGCCGTATCGTTAATGGGATTTATACCGAAATTGGTATGGCGTAACATGACTGTATAACGAACATGAATGACTGGTCATACCATGAAAATCATGACTAACTTGTCATGATAAGTATGATTTACACGCCATGGCAGTAGTGCTCCTGCGGCCGTTTCCTTAACTTGATATATCCAGAAATTGGTGCGATGTGACATGTCTGCATGACCAACATAAATGACAGGTGATAATATGAAGATCATGACGTGTATGTCATGTACTACATGATTTACATGCCACGCTTATGGTGCGCTGACGGCCGTTTCGCTAGCTTGATATACACCAAATTTGGTATTGCGTGACGTGGTTGTATGACGAACATAAATGACAAGTGGTAATATGAAAATCATGATATGCCATGAGTGGCATGACTTGCAAGCCACGCCCATGGCACGCTCGGCCGTTTCGCTTGCTTGATATACACCAAATTTGGTATTGCGTGACGTGGTTGTATGACGAACATAAATGACAAGTGGTAATATGAAAATCATGATATGCCATGAGTGGCATGACTTGCAAGCCACGCCCATGGCACGCTCGCGGCCGTTTCGCTTGCTTGATATACACCAAATTTGGTATTGCGTGACGGGACTGTATGACGAGCATAAATGACAAGTGATAATATGGAAATCATGACATGTCATGTGCAACATTACTTGCATACTTGCATGCCACGCTCATGGCGCGCTCGCGGCCGTTTCTCTAGCTTGATATACACTAAAGTTGGGATAACATGACGTGACTGTATAACGAACATAAGTGGCAGGTGGTAACCTGAAAATCTTTGCATGCATGTGATCTACAACGCCATTTACATGCCACGCTCACGGTGCGCTTGCGTCCAGTTCGCTAGCTTGATATACGCCAAAATTGCTATTGCGCGACGTGACTGTATGACGAACAGAGACGACAGGTGCTAACATGTAAATCATGACATGCATATTATGTACAGCATGATTTGCTCCTTGCTGGCTGCTTCGCATTACATCGATTCCAACAGTGTTTGGGATCTGCCGGATTTTTTCAGTTGCAGCACCCGCTTTTCGTATTTTTAGGTATGATGAAAAAGTCATGTCCCCGCCTAAAACATTGCTTATTTTCCTAAACCGACGGCACAGTCGATCTAGTACCTGCGGCATCACAGCATATTTTCCAGTCTTCTTATTCTCTAGGTCGTTAGTTTTAACAGGACAAAACTTACACTTCTTGAGAAGTTTTCAGACGCCGACAAAGCACATGCGCAGGGTACGCTGCGTCTTTTAGCCGAACAACATGCTGCTAAAAACTATCGCGATATTCGATAGGCAAGATATTTTGCGGGCAGGCTTGTTGATGGCGATAACGTTCTTGATAACATTTGCATGTCTAGGTGAATAACTAAAAAACAAGGGTAGTTCACATGCTTCCAGAGCTCGAAAAAAAATTTAAATAAGAGATCAGTTCTAGATGACGTACTCAACAATTTTCTGAAATGGAATGCCGAATGGGTTTCATAATAATTGCACCTTCTGTTCTTATGTTTTTTAGAGAAATGACAACTCCCCAGTGATACCATTTTATGAAAATGACGCCATACCGTGCCTAAAATATTAAGGCTCCCTCGTTTCAACCTCCAATATTTGCAGATAATTGGACCTAGTAATACGTCACGGGTCGTGACGTTGACGTAGGCAGCAGTCGGCGTCTCCAAGGTGAAACTCTTTATTTGGCCGAGCTTGTGGCCGGGAAACGGAAACTCAAGCTAAGCTACAACAAGCAATGCACGCTGCACACACTGATATCGGCGGACAGAGCGTCGGCCGTCGATAAAACTGACAAGCGGTGAAGCGCGTCGGCATTTATACATGTGCCATCGAAGATTCCAGCGTTATCGATGATCAGCGTCAATGACCAGCGTAAAGTGGTCCTAGTCTAGCCTCACACCGAGACTTGAGTCGTCCTCTTCTGCACTTCAGGGACCAAGCGCCAATAGTGCCACTCGTGCTGTGCTCGTCATTATAATATTGTTACATTTTGCGCCAGACGTGCCGAAAGGATGAGCCAAGTTCCGGGTGAGCGACGCTTATTAACACACGCTTGTGGGTTTGTGCCTCGGTCCAACAAAAAGCGCCGCTAGCAAGAGACACTCTGCTTCTAACAGTTCGTGGCGCACGCGCACTTCACAGAGTTAACAGTTGCGCGCCAGCCCACACAACAAATATAAATAATTAAAGAGCGCTACGACGTTGACAATTGCGAATGGATTTCATTTTCTTCCTGTTATCCAGCACCACAACATGCATCGTATCCCACACGGTAAAACACTGGTGACGGTGATTGCAGTACCAATAAATAAGTAAAAATAAATAACTCCCTGGGATGTATTGGTGGGAAGGCTGCCGCCTAGCTGCCACAAACAATGCAGAGCTTTCGAGCTTTCTCCTTGTTGCTTCGCACATGCAGACTGCGAAATGAAACGCCGTGAGCGCTCTTCCATCGAGTGATCAAGATAGATGCACTGGCGGATTCGAAGTTATCTTGATTTTCAATGCGAAACCGACTGCAGTAAGCAAATTGGGATTACTAAGCAACTTCTTGGGTCCACAATACAAAGATACTGGCTGAGTTAATAATAATAATATGTGGCGTTTAACGTCCCAAAACCACGATATGATTATGAGAGACGCCGTAGTGGAGGGCTCCGGAAATTTTGACCATCTGTTGTTCGTTAACGTGCACTGACATCGCACAGTACACGGGCGCTGGCTGAGTTAGACCAGAGAAAAAAATTAAGGCAGCTTCGCACTAGTGGTGCCAAGCGTGAAGGAAATGCGGAGCTGGGTATAGCCTTCTTTGTTTATATTTATTTCGCTGTTTATTTCTTCACCTGTCTTTTTTTTTCTTTGCTCCGTTCTCCGTATATTTATATGTTGTTTTTGCCTTATTCTGTTTCGATTTCTTTTTTTCTCTCCATATATATTATGGACGAGACCCCACGCTCCCTTTCGACACGCTACTTCCTGTCGTTACCCACACATCAGAATACGCCCGTGATGTCACATCTAGAGCTCTACGGGCACGTGAGATTGCTCGCCTGCGTCTTAGCGATTCGCAAGAAAAGCAACCACTCGTCTACAGTGCAGTAAGGTCGAAGACTGGGTCAGTTGGATGACGCTTAGGCAAAAACCAGTCAAGAAGACGGCGGACAAGGGATAGAAGTGACACACACTTCTTCCCTTGGGCTCTCTTCATGATTCACGTGTTTGTCATATCTTTAGGTATGTTGACGATTTCTTGATTATTTTAAAGCTATCATCTAATGACACGTTCCACTGGCGGCTGGATAAGTTCTGAGCAACTTCAGAGACTGCTCTAAAGCCCCATCTTTTACTCATGAACTTCCGGTTGATGATGCCATTAGGTTTTTGGATCTTTTGCTTACTTTTCGTGATGATGGGCATGTATGCTGGTGCTTTTCACCCAGAAGCAAAAAAAAACAAAAAAAAAAAACAAAAAAACAACAACAAAAGAACCTTGTTACCCTACTCGTCTGCGCATTCAAAATTTGTTAAGAGAGGGATCGCGAGTAACTGTTTCCGTAATGCACCGCAGAAGAGTTGCCACTACTGCATCAAGTCGAGTTTTGGCTGCATCAAGTCGAGTTTGAGCGCCTGGAAGCAGCGGGCTTTCCCAAGCAGGTTCTGACAGCTGTAGTAGAAACTCTGCTGCAAAAGGTTAAAAGGCCGGCGAATAGATGTTCAGAACCAATAGATTCCCAACAGGAAAAGTGTAGTATAGTGATGCCTTATCTACATAAAGTTTCCCACAGTGTCAAAAAAGTCGCTATGCGACAGGGCGTAGATGTTGTGTTTTCTGCTCCTTGCAAACTTTCTGCGCTGTGTGCACGTGTTGCCCGCGGAAGCACAAGTACTCCTATCTGTTCTACTCGGCATAAAAACAAGTACACTACCTGTGCCAAACGTGTTGTGTATGCGATCCCGCTTACCTGTGAAAAATTATACATCGGCCAAACTGGCCGATGTTTAAATGAAAGACTGCGCGAGCACCACAATTCCTTGAGCACGTCAGACAGGGCTAATCTCCCCCCGCTATTGCCGGATCTGTGGTTGTGTGCCGCTGTTTTCCAATGTTGAGATTCTGGGTAGAGGTGGGGGGCAAGGAGGAGCGCGAAATCCTTGAAGCGTACCATATCAACATGCACCTTGACGATTGTGTCAGCACTAATTCCATTTCATTATTACAGAAGGAATGTGAGTTCCTTTCACTATCTCGGCCTTCGAGTGGCCGCTTTTTCGTTTTTGGTTTTTTTGGCTTCATTGTTTTTTTAGACAACAGCACATGCGCCTTGGTTCTCCTGGGAGTTTCCGTTAGCTAATAAAGCACAGTTGCTAGTCCACTCGTTGTGTGTGTCACTTCTATCCCTTGTCCGTCGTCTTCTTGACTGGTTTTTGCCTACTCGTCTACAGTGCACGCCACCGTGATGTCCACTTCAACCGAGGTGACACGGTCCTTCTCTGGACGCCGTCATGGCGAGTTGGCCTGTGCAATAAGCTGACTTCGCCGTACTCCGGTCCGTACCGTGTCGTGCGCCAAGTCACCGACGTGACATGCGAAATCGAGCCTCTTCACACCAACCCGGGCGCGATCGTGTTCGGACATTGCTCACGTGACTCGGCTGAAGTGATATCACTCGGACCAGCCGCGCACCGAGACGGTGCCTTCGCCGCCGGGGGGTGATGCCACGGGGTGCCAGAGATGAACACCATAGAAAAGAAGACTACGCTGAGTGATATCTCGAGCAGACTGGGCTCCATCTTGCATGCCTGCATTCGAGCGCTGTATATACATTGTAAATATATTCTTAAATGCCTTTTCTCCCCGTAAGAATATTTCTTTCTCTTTCTCGCTGTTTATATCTTTCTTTCTTTTTCTTTCCTTTATTTCTCCCTTCCTCTTTCTTGTCATCTTTTCTCTTTCTGTCTATATCTTTCTCTCTCTTTCTTTAATTCGCTTTCTTTCTGTCTTCTTTGCTCTTTCAGTTTTGTTCTTTCTTTCTATTTCTTACTTTCTCTCTCTCTGAGCTCGTTCTCTCGCGAATCCGAGTTATGGCATCCCACGCCGGACAAATCGGCGCTGCGGGAGAGCGCGCGCCGGCCGCACATGTTCGGGGAGTGAAGCAAAGATGAAGAGGATGAGGAGAGTGCGCAACGGCCGAGTTATTGCGCTGCACGCGCTAGAAAGGTAGAGGCCATTCATGATGATGACACTTGATGCGAACGCGTAACGGCATAACGAAAAGCATAACAACACCGCTGTCAAAAATAATATGTTATGTAAATTAAGACACAAACTACTAACATGTGGCAGCACTGAACACGATATAGTATGTGGGATTCCTACCGCAATTACTAGCTCAATACCATAACTTGTGGATATCGGTTTCAGCGGCTGCAGATGCTTACTCATGCATTGAGTGAAACCACTAGCTGCGAGCTGGCCCGTGAATAGTCCCCATTGTTGCAGCGCCAAAAAGGATGCGGACGGCTGTACGCGGTTCAATAGACCGCTAATTAAAGCTCGCTCATGAAAAATTCCTGATGGGTTGTCCAATGTACTGGAAACACTGCGCACGATGCTTTCGTCGCGTTAAAAGTTGTGATGACGTCATTTGGTGACGTCATCAGAAGATGACGATCTTTTGCATCACTCGGGCTTACTACGCCCATGCTACGCCTACAGTCACTTTTCACGTCTGATGAAACATACGAGGTTTTCGGATTCCTTGTAGTTATAGCACAGCGTGGATGGGCACCAGACCAGACATCTGTGGGTACTATGGCGGACGCAATAAACTTTACGTGCGTAGATCTGGCTCAGTGACTTCCCCGCTGTGCACATCTTCTGTAATCAGGAGGAAAAACTTGGAGAACGCTTGAGCTTCGCCTTCAGGAGTAGACCGCGATAGCGTAGTCGGGCCCCGTGCGCCCTTCAACCGCGCCGCAAGGAAAGGAACGTTTGTGCGTGCAACACTGGCCGTTTCAAACTATCCTAGAATGCCTACTGCAAGTACAGTTGCGAAGGGCCCACAAGGCGTCCGTAAGGCAACACGCGAACCTGCGCAACTGAATACTTCGTTAAGGGGAAACAGCTTGAAGCCACTTACTCGCTGCACATTTGGCATGTTTAGACCCCTGGTGCGATTCAGCGATTCTTCCGCGCAATATTGCATGCGCCGAGAAGGTTCCTCCCACTACATGACATTGCCATAGCATTTTTTTTTACGAAGCAGTTTCAATATCTGGCGTGGCTCCGTGCTAGAACAGCTGCTTGCCAGGCAGAAGGCCTGGGTTCGATTCTCACTCGGACCGGAGATTATTTATTTAATTATTTTCATCTATATCGAATTTTCGCCCACAGACAACGCCAATTTTTCGCTCGCAACCAATGACGCCAACACGAACACCGGAAGTTAAGCGAAACGAGCTCTTTAACGCCATAGCGTTAAAGGTTTGGGCATTTTATAGCCTGCCATCGGTTCACTGGATTATGGAAAGGAATACTAGTAACCCCTCTTCGAAAGCAGGGCCTGAAATTATCAGAACTTGTTATTAAGACGAAAGCTTTATACCCTTTTGTTACACAGGCAGCCTAAACTGCGGTTAACGTAATCGCGGTTACCTCTAACTGCGGTGCTCTTATGTTACACGGTACGCGAAACCGCGGTATGCCGCTAACCGCGGTTGTAGGAAACCGAGCTTGGCAACCTCAGTTTGGCGGTTAATCGAGGTAATGGCGGCGTCCAGGGAGGATGGGTGCACGCCGGCGAGCGTGCGCAAGGTGGCGTTAGCCACCTTAACCGAGGACGCTTTTGAGCTGTGTAACATCGGCCAACCGAGGCTGGCTCTAAACATTGTGCAACGTCGTTAACGGTGGTTGGTCGTAACCGCGGTTAACTTGCCTGTGTAACAAGGGTATTATAGATGCCCCATCAAACGGGAAAATTGACCGGCCTCCCCCCGCGTCAGCGTCTCCCGTAAAGTTGCTCTTTATTCATCATCGTAGATGACTTTAAGCTCTGGGGAACGTTTTCCCTTGAGTATAACGGCCTTGTGGTCCGTGAAGTATAAAGTTAAGGGATCTTGCTGCAGACCGCTTTGCGAGCCCGCGCCGCCGCGATGCGATCATCCACCGTATCTTCGTTCATCTCGAAGTGCACTCAATGACAGCTGCTGTAGAAGAGCGCGCGCCTGGGGAGAGCGATGACGCTGCCGTGATGGCAGGTCATCGGCGTCGCATTAGCGCGGCGCGCGCTCTTCTACAGCAGCTGTCATGCAGTGCTGCATGTTGTCATGCATGTAACCCGTGACATTGTCCACTCGCGCAAGTAAATGAGTGACAACGCGTTGTTGGCGTTGCCGCTGCGCCTTTCGCGGGCGAGAGCGCGTTCACGATCGTTTTCATCCACGGCAGAAAGAGAATGTGCGGTCCGGAACGCGCTTATTCTTCATCGTCATCAGCGTCATCGTCATCGTTATGACGTATAGTGGGTACATTCCATGTGCTTTGCCGTGATGGCAGAAAGAGAATGTGTGGTCTGGAACCTTGCATGTGCTGCGCCGTGGTGGCAGCGTCATCGTCATCTGGCTACGGCGGATAATGGCGGACAGGCGTCGTTCAGAAGATGCTTCGCATCTAAAATCATCATGTGATGACGTCATCATGACGTCATAGTGACGTGACGCCACACAATGATGTCACCGCATGAAGTTGTAGCCTGGTCAACGGTGGGCCGATCACGGAGGCAGTGCATAACCAGGTGAGGTGCCTCAGATTCTGGAGGCGATGCGAAACCACATTTGGTGCAGAAAGCTTTCGGGGGCTGTCGGGGCAGAAACTATACATTGTCTGAAGAGAGCATGGGTTTCGCCCTCCAGTCGTCCTAAGTAAGTGCATAAGGGACCCCGGGCGCTTTTTTTTTGCGGGGGGAGGGTGCGCTGCTATCGAATGCACGAACGGGATTGTTTCCTTCGCCACTGAGAAATTTATGATTACGACTAAAATAATATCTTTATAAACATTGCCGGCTTTAAAATAAATTACTGGCAATTGTAACTTCGACTCGAAATATTAATTAAATATCGCATTTCATCATCATCATCATCAGCCTGACAACGCCCACACCCAGGGCAAAGGCCTCTCCCTTGTTCCGCCAATCAACCCGGTCCTGTGCTTTCTGCTGCCACGTTATACCTGCAAACTTCTTAATCTCATCTGCCCGCATAAGTTTCTGTCTTCCTCTCACGCGTTTGCCTTCTCTTGGAATCCAGTCAGTTACCCTTAACAACCAGCGGTTATCCTGCCTACGCGCTACGTGCCCGGCCCGTGTCCATTTCTTCTTCTTGATTTCAACTATTATATCCTTAACCGCCGTTTGTTCCCTGCTCCACTCTGCTCTCTTCCTGTTTCTCAAGGTTACACCTATCATTTTCCTTTCCATTGTTCACTGCATCGTCCTCAATTTAAGGGGTAGCGTTCCCCTGTTGCAACCCTCTTTGTGAGCCTCCAGGTTTCTGCTTCGTAGGTGAGTACCCGTAAGATGCAGCTGTTATATACCTTCCTCTTGAGGGATACTGGTAGACTACCATTCATGGTTTGAGAATTCTTGCCGAATGTGCTCCACCCCATCCTTATTCTTTTAGTTATTTCACTCTCATGGTTCGGCTCCGCGGTTACTACCTGTCCTAAGTAGACATATTCCCTTACCAGTGTCTCGCCACCTATCGCAAAGCGCTGTTCTCTGCCGAGACTGTTGCAGATTATTTTAGATTTATGCATATTAATCTTCAGACCTACTTGATGCAAGTAAGGTCGACGGAAGACTAGCAGTGGTAGGAGGCCATCAAGAGCTTCATCAATGTACGAGAACTGGAGCTGAAGTCACCAGGTGCTTGCAGGCAGTGAAAGCATCTTGCTGGTCCTTTCCCCACTGCCACTTGTTTCCGTCACCAAGGAGCAAGTGCAATGGACGGAGAAGTGCAGAAACGTTGGGCAAAAAACGTCGGTAGAAATTGACGAGTCCCAAGAAGCTTTGAAGTTCCTTGACGTCTTGTGGCACAGGAGCGTGCAGAATAGCCGACACTTTGTCCATGTTCGGGGAGAGGCCTTCCTTACTGATGATGTGCCCGAGATACTCAACTTGGGGCATGATGAAGCGGCACTTTACGAGTTTAAACTTGAGGCCAGATTCTTGAAGTTTACCTAGTACCGCACGGAGGTTGCGACAGTGCTCAGCATCATTTGCACCAGTTATGAGAATGTCGTCAAAATAGACTGCTACATGTGGCAGACCCCTGAGCAAGTTCTCCATCTCGCGTTGAAAAATAGCTGGAGAAGATGAGACCCCGAAAGGCAAGCGGGCGTATTGAAACAATCCCATGTGCGTCGAAATGGTAACGTACTCTCTAGAGGCCACATCCAGAACTACTTGCTGGTATGTGTCACGCAAGTCCAACTTTGTAAATTTCTCACCGCCAGCCAGCAGAGTCCACAGGTCCCGAATCCTTGGAATGGGGTAGCGTTCCCCCTGTTGCAACTGGGTTAATGGTGACACCAAAGACCCCACAGATTCTGATGCGTCCATCCCTTTTTGTCACGGGAACAATCAGGGCAGCCCATCGTGCTGTCTTCACTGGAACAATGATGGAATCTCTTATTAATCGCTGAATATCTTGCGTGACTCCCTCTGTCAAGGCATACGGCAGCGGACGTGGCTTGAAGAACCGTGGTGGAGCATCGGAAGGTACATGTAGTGAAGCCGTCGCACCCTTGAACGTGCCCAAACCTTCTTCAAACACTTCAGCGTAGTCTTGCACTAAGTGTTTCACATCAGAAAGTGCATGAATGCTCACTTCAACGTCGGAGACGCCGATGCCCAATTCCTGCATCCAGTTGCGTCCAAGCAGAGTGGGTGATCCGTCCCCGGCAAGAAAAATCGGTAAGTCAGCCTCTTTATCATGAAACTTTACATGAACATCAGCTTTGCCTTGTACCTTATTCAAATCTCCGGAATAGCTTCGCAGAAACACTTGCGACGGCTGCACTGGAACCGAGGGCAGAAGCTGTAGCAAACGCGACTTGGCAATGACTGAGACGCTGGCCCCTGTGTCCACTTCCATGCGGAGCGGCTTCCCGCAAACTTCCACAGTGACGGTAAACGGCGGAGTCGGTGTGGCGTGTTCAACTTGCCACATGTCGAAAACTTCGGCAGGCGAAGTTGTAGCGGAGGCTTCATCCTGGACAGTATTCAGGCGATGGCAGTTGCTCGGCGACAGTGAACTTCGTCCCGAGAACGAACGCAGGCTGGGAGAACTTCCACCCTGTGATCGCTTGTCTCTTCGTTTCTTATTACATACTTTCGCCAAGTGGCCTCGTTTGCGGCAGTAGTTGCAGATGGTCTCGATGTGCTTGCAAGCAGAAGCTAGATGTCCATCCCCGCAGCGATAGCAGGAGACGCTCCCCGACGCTGCCGAGACGCGGAGGGTACAGAAAGCGGTGCTTGTGCCAGCTTGCGCTATCTCCCCTGCGTCCTTTTTTGCTGCTGCCATTGCTAGAGCGGTGTGCACGGCGTCTTCGAAGGTTAGGTCCGATTTTTCCAGCAATCTTGTTTGGATATCTGCGTTATTGATGCCACACACGACGTGGTCGCGGAGCATGTTCTTGAGTTCTTGGCCGAAGTTGCAGGGCTCAGAAAGGCTCTTCAGGGCCGCAATGAAGTTGCTGACGGTCTCTCCTCCAGCGCGAACGCGCGAGTTAAAGCGAAAACGCTGCACTACAGCAGAAGGCTTTGGGCAGTAGTGGTTTCCGAGAGCCGAGAGAATCTCGTCCAGCGTCTTGTCACTTGGCTTGTCAGGCTTGACCAAATTGCGAAGCAACGCATAAGTCTTTTGACCGCAGAAGCTGATGAACACGGCTGTTTGCTTGTCGGCAGGGATGTCGTTCGCCGTAAAAAATGCCTTGAGCCGGTCCACGTAGCAGGGCCAGTCATCACCTCCTCCCTCGAACGGCTCAAGATTGCCGAAATCTGGCATTGCAACGGATGGTCGTGTTGTAGGACTCACGAAAGAATTCGTTTCATCTTCGTTGCCAGTTGATACAAGTAAGGTCGACGGAAGACTAGCAGTAGTAGGAGGCCATCAAGAGCTTGATTGCCGAGTGAGACATGGCGCTACAAGAGCCCAGAACGAACTGAGTCTTTATTCTTTCAGCATCCCTGTTATAAGTTATCGGCGCATAGCCGATGAGAAACGAAACGCACTACTGTGCTTGCTGGCGGTGAACTGACTGAGGGCCCGCCTCTGCCCTACTGCCTTTATTTCATATCACAGGCTAGGTGGCGCCACCAACTAGTCACATATGTAACACCTCCCCACCCCAGACAGTTTCTAGGGAGAGTATCGACACACTGGCTTTTTCACTCTTTGAGATCTGCGGAGTACCGGTGAGAGAGCAGTGGTCTGAGGCGTCAATGGTGTAGGTTGTAGTGCCATGGACACTGGTGTCGCTTCAGCATTCACTGGAGATCCGCTAACCTGTTCGGTTTCTGCATCAGGTGATAGCTGCTCTGCGTGCATTCTTCCAGGTAAACCAGAATAAGGAGGCTGAAGACGGTCACCTGCAGGTGAACCAGAATAACGCCTGTATCGTCTTTCTCGCCTGTGTCCCTGTGTCTTTCTGCGCTATTGAAATATGCATTCGTACCAACTAGCTCGACTTTCCGTGCTACTGCAGAATAAGGAGGCTGAAGACGGTCATCTGGTCTGATGTGGTCACCATGAAGATTGCTGCTAGACCCATCAGCAAGTTCCAGTTGCACGGACGATGAGCTTGTTGGATTAATAACAGTAGCCGGTAGCCATGAAGGGCCCGGTCTGAAGTTCTTTACAAGAATGTGTGAACCTGGTTGTGGCAACGGAGCTTGACGTGCTCCCTTATCCTGATGTAGTTTCTGATTCAACTGCTTCAACACTACGTCACTTCGAGCGTCAGGACACAAAGCCTTGAGTGGTGTTCGAAGAGTCCTGCCCATAAGCAGCTCTGCCGGGGTCCTTCCTGTGATGCTGTGCGGTGTTGTCCTGTACTGGAATATCATTCGGTTAATCTGGGTCTGGAAATCGCCAGCTGTCGACTTTCTTAGCTTGTTTTTAACCAGCTGAAAAACACGTTCAGCTGCACCGGTTGATGCAGGATGGTAGGGTGGCACTCTGATGCTCTCCAACAACTGCAGAAATTTCTGCAGAGTTTATCTCCAAAACCGGAGAAATTTAGCACCAGTGAAAGCTGTGCCATTATCCGACACTATTATGTCAGGAATGCCATGAGTAGCAAGAACTGTACGTAGACTGCTTATTGTGGCGTCAGAAGATGGTGATGTCACAGGAATAACCTGAACCCACTTCGAGTAGGCGTCTACAATGACTAGAAAGTAATGCCCCTTGAATGGGCCTCCAAAATCGACATGTAGGCGCGACCATGGCCTTTCTGTAAATGGCCAGGGTGTCGACTGCACTGGCCGGCGCACATGCTGGTACTCCTGGCATACCGCACAGGATTTCACTTTGTGTGTGACATCCCCATCTATACCAGGCCACCACACATGGCTTCAGGCAACGGTTTTCATTTTCTCGATACCCGGGTGACCCTCATGAAGCAGCTGTAATACCTCTTGTCTAAGTGACATGGAAAAATCACCCTCATTCCCCAAAGAAGATAGCCGTCCTGCAGACTGAGTTCATTTTCTCGAGACTTGTATGGGTTCCGTTCCCGGCCTTGGGGAAAGTCACCACCATAAAGCAAGGTGTCACGGATCCTTGACAAAATGGGATCTCTGCTAGTTGCCTGAGCGATAGCTGCGGATGACAAAACTCGTGGATATTTGCCTTCCAGCATAAACACATCTGCCGGGGCCTCAACAGGGAAACTCTTAGTTTCTAATGGCAACCGGCTCAATCCATCTGCATGGCTAATGGTCTGTCCTGGGCGATAGACCAGGGTGTATTCGTAAGCCGACATCTGAAGAGCCCATTGTACGACTCGCGGCGAGCTGCGGTCGGGAATGGCTTTTTCATGGCCAAACAGTCCGAGCAAAGGCTTGTGGTCAGTGACAGCTTCAAAATGTCTCCCCCATAGGTACTGCCGGAATCTTGTGACCCCAAAAATGAATGCGAGTGCCTCACGGTCCAGTTGACAATGGTTTTTTGTGGCTGTCTGTAGGCTCCTAGATGCAAATGCAATGGGACGCTCTATGCCATGAGAATCACGTTGGGACAGCAGCACAGCTCCAAGCCCAAAAGGGGAGGCATCACAAGCAAGTACAAGTTCCTGCTTAGGATCATAATGCCCTAGGACTGGTGCTGAAGTGAGAAGTCGCTTGGCTTCAGCAACTGCATCCTCATGTTCTTTTTGTCAATACCAGGGCACTCCAGCTGACAGCAATTTATGCAAAGGATGAAGAACAGCAGAAATGTTGGGCATAAACCTCCTGTAGTAGTTAACCAACCCTAGGAAGCTTTGCCAACTCTTTTACATTGCTCGGCAGAGGAGCGTTGACGACTGCTTCGACCTTGTGTGGTGTCGGATGTAATCCATCAGCATCAATTATGTGACCAAGGTACTCCACCCTATCTATCATATATTTACATTTGCTGTACTTCAGCTTGAGCCCTCTTTCTTCCATTCGCTGGAAAACCTTGTCAAGGTTGCTGATGTGGTCCTTGTCATCCGTACGTCACTATGATGTCATCGAAGTATACCACTACGTGACGTAAACCCTGCAGGAGAGTCTCAATCTCTCGCTGGAAAATCGAAGGTGCTGCTGAAATCCCAAAAGGTAGCCTCTTGTATTGGAACAAACCCTTCGGTGTGTTGATTGTAGTGAGCGTCCTTGAGGAGGGCTCCAAAACTAACTGCTGATAAGCATCCTTGAGATCAAGTGTAGTGAACTTGACTCCTCCATAAATTAAGAGGGCACATTTTTGGGCAAGTTGGTGGTTCATTATGTGACACCAGCGCAAAACAAGGAACAAGGGACAAGGAAGAACTCAGCGCTCGTTTGTAGTTCTTCCTTGTCCCTTGTTCCTTGTTTTGCGCTGGTGTCACATAATCCTCCATAAAGCTTGGCCCACAGCTCTTCAGCCTTGGGGATGGGGTACTTGTCGACTACGGCAACTGGATTGACCGTAAATTTATAATCTCCATAAATTCGCAGGCTACCATCCTTTTTTAACACCGGGACGATTGGTGCGGCCCATTCGGATGAAGTGACTGGCTCTAGGATGCCTTTTCGCTGGAGCCTCAAAAGTTCTTCACACACCTTGTCCACAAGCGCAAAAGGAACTGCACGGGCCTTCAAGAAACGTGGCTTTGCTGCCTCTAACTGCCAGTTTGACATACACCAAGAAATGTGCCTGGGCCATCGGAAAACAACATTGGGTGCTGGTCAATGATCTGCTGGACGTTGCTCAATGAACAGACATCAGCTACGTTGTAAACGGGCATGTTCAGTGCCTCAGTCAAATCCCTTCCTAGGAGCGATGGAGCATCACCTTCAGTAATAAGCAAGGGAAGTACCTGAGTGTGGTCGTTGTACCTCGCGGATACAGTAACCTTACCGGTCACGGGCTTTACGTCACCAAAGTAACTTCTTAGCTGGACGGTGCATCGTTCACGAGGTAGTGACGAAAACTGACGGCGCCAAGTTGCATCTCCAATGATGGACACACACGCGCCAGTGTCGAGTTCCATTCAAATGGGCGCCCCTGTACTTCAAGTTGCACCGTGAAAAGCTTCGTTGCAGACGCACTGGACCTTGGAATTAATTTACACATGTTGTATAAAGTTTCCTCGTCTATATCAGGCCACCACACATGGTCGAAGTAGTCGTCAACGCTCCTCTGCCGAGCGATGTAAAAGAGTTGCAAAGCTTCCTAGGGTTGGTTAACTACTACAGGAGGTTTATGCCCAACATTTCTGCTGTTCTTCATCCTTTGCATAAATTGCTGTCAGCTGGAGTGCCCTGGTGTTGGCAAAAAGAACATGACGATCAGTTGCTGAAGCCAAGCGACTTCTCACTTCAGCACCAGTCCTGGGGCATTATGATCCTAAGCAGGAACTCGTACTTGCTTGTGATGCCTCCCCTTTTAGGGCTTGGAGCTGTGCTGCTGTCCCAACGTGATTCTCATGGCATAGAGCGTCCCATTGCAGTTGCATCTAGGAGCCTACAGACAGCCGAAAAAAAACTATTGTCAACTGGACCGTGAGGCACTCGCATTGATTTTTGGGGTCACAAGATTCCGGCAGTACCTATGGGGGGAGACATTTTGAAGCTGTCACTGACCACAAGCCTTTGCTTGGACTGTTTGGCCATGACAAAGCCATTCCCGACCGCAGCTCCCCGCGAGTCGTACGATGGGCTCTTCAGTTGTCGGCTTACGAATACACCCTGGTCTATCGCCCAGGACAGACGATTAGCCATGCAGATGGACTGAACCGGTTGCCATTAGAAACTAAGAGTTTCCCTGTTGAGGCCCCGTCAGATGTGTTTATGCTGGAAGGCAAATATCCACGAGTTTTGTCATCCGCAGCTATCGCTCAGGCAACTAGCAGAGATCCCATTTTGTCAAGGATCCGTGACACCTTGTTTTATGGTGGTGACTTTCCCCAAGGCCGGGAATGGAACCCATACAAGTCTCGAGA
>JALIZH010022725.1:57500-74344 GCA_030522465.1 Rhipicephalus appendiculatus
TGTCTGTCTGTCTGTCTGTCTGTCCGTCTGTTCGTCCGTCTGTCCGTCCGTCTGTCCGTCCGTCCATGTCCATCCGTCCATCCGAGCTCTCGCACGGAGCCAGGTGGCCGCCGGGATGCGCAAACGGACGCCGGTCGCGTCGGACTCTACAGCGCTCGCGCTTTGCTTGCATAGCGTCGCTGTGCCCAGCGTTTGCAATCATTCTGACCGACGCCGTCTCAATGGACACAGGCGTTCACGGAATACACTTTCGAATTTACAAAGGGTCCGTCAATTTAAGCGCTGGAACGCGGATGCGTTTGCACGATGCGCAAAGCGCGAGAAAATACTAACGCATGCGAACGGAGTTATATTAGTCTTAGAATATTAGTATTAAAAAAGAAAACACGCACACATTCGGTTTGTGTGTTATCCCACTGAGAGAGTAAAAAATAAAAGACATGGCATAGTCAGTGGAATGGCCACACGCTTTCGCCAAACACACTTTGGAATGTACAAAGTGTCCTTAAATTTTTTTAACGCGTGCATGGAAGTGCGGTGTTTGCCGCCAGCGTAGCTCGACTGGCACGCCTTTGCTAGGTGACCCAACTTCAACACACACACTTCAACACACAAAGCGACAGCACCGCGCGAGGGTGCTGCGTTTTAAGCTATTAACATTGTGACACTACTCTTCTGCTTTCCGTGTACAGTTCAGTAATCATGAGCTGTAATTCGTCCCCTGAGTTACTCATCAATGCAATGTCATCAGCGAATGGCAGGTTACTAAGATACTCTCCATTAACTATTATTTCTCTAACTCTTCCCAATCTAGTCACATATGTTACAACCCTGTTAGTAACTGCAGTTAGTAACGGGGAGGTTAGTAACCGTTACTACCCTCGCAGTTACAAACGCAGTTAGTAGCCGTTACTACTTTTCTCGTTGCTAACTAGTAAAACATAGGTAGTAACGGTTACTACCCCCAAAAAAAGCAGTAACCGCGATCATTTCACCTCATTAGTCACCCGTTTTTATAACAGTCAAATTAACAGTCAGAGCACGAACATTACAATATATCATTCGGTAATTATGCATATCATGTCATGAAGGAGAACAGCATAGCCACACAACTACTACACTACGCGACAGTGTAGTTCGTAAGTGGTTCCAGGAGTACATATAGCCCTACCTTTGGGGAACGCAGCTGGTGCCGGTGAGCAGCTAGGCCTTACGCTGAATAATTTAAGGTACGCGCCGATATTTATACAGCGCACCATTTGATCAGGTGTGCGAGGTAACACAGCGTAGAACTTTTAATCAAACATATTAAGACAAACAATATGTTATGTCTATTTTGCATAATACCACCTCAACAACGCCTAATAATCAAGAGCGAAGACGAGGTACTAAGCTTACTAATATCCGATTCAGTAAATTTGAATGGGTCTCCGTGCTAGTAAACAGGTTGCAAAAAGCTCGTAATAATAACTTCTAAGGTTCGTTTAATTAGTTCGTTAAATAAGTACAAGTTAGTAAGTGTACTCAAGAGGTAGTAATCGTTACAACCTATAAGTGTCTGCTAACGTAGGTAGTAAAAAAGGTAGGAAAAAGTTAGTAATGGCCCAAAAAAGTTAGTAACAGCCGCTGTTACTAACTATTTGCTCGTGGTTACAAGCTTTTTACTAACTTTTTTTAAGAGTGTACACCCTTCTTTATTGGGATTCTGTCACTTTCTTTATGGAGGACTATGGTGGGTGTGGATCCGCTGTAGATTTCTTCCAGTATGTTTATATAGGCATCGTCGATGCCCTGATTCCGCAGTGTCTGCATGAATGCTGATGTCTCCACCGAATCAAATGCTTTCTCGTAATCGATGAAGGCTATGTATAGGGGTTGGTTGTATTCCGCGCATTTCTCTATCACCCGATTGATAGTATGAATATGCAGTTTCTGCCCCGACAGCCCCCCGAAAGCTTTCTGCACCAAATGTGGTTTCCTTTAGGGATTATAAAATACAGAATATATTGGAAAACTTCCCCCCACTACTCGTCCAGTCCGCTGCATTGGGTATGTTCTATGCCCAGATGACAACAGCGACAACAAGGGACATAGGTACGACACGTGCAATCACGAAGAAGGCAAAGAAGAAGAATAATCGAGAGCGTTCGCACGCGTTTTCGCCTCTTGTGGAACGAAGTATTCTTGGAAGATGCCTGACACCCAGCGCATGTTTACTGAACAAGGCAGCCTTCAAATGTCGGCCAGTCCAGGCAACGCCAGCAGTCGCGCGGTGTCGCCGGCGACGTCAGCTCCGCGGTCTGGACGGGCGACTCCAGGAAGCGCCGCGTCTCCGGTATCTCCGGGGACCCCGACGGCCACCACGAGCCCTGGGGCTGTCATGTCTGGCTTCGTCGTCCACGACGACTGGGCCGACGTCCAGGAGAGCATCTACATCGTGCTGGGTCACGGGCCGTACCAACGCCGAGTCCTGCTGTGCAGCGTCCTGTCGGTGATCGTGGACACTGCTGCAGGCGCTGTCGGACCGACTAACCAGTAAGGCCCGTGGACCACTGGTGCCGACCGCCGGAAGCACTGGCCGAACTGTCTACCGGCGCGTGGAAGAACATGTCCATCCCACTCGAGGCTGACGGCTCGTACAGCAAGGTGCAGCATGTACGACCCGTCCATTTGCGGTGAGCTTGCCATTCGTCTTTGCCTTAGGGCAGTGGTTCCCAGCAATGGAATGTTTCGGGGACTCCCCTTGTGGACGGGTGGGACTGATGAGGGACCCCTTGAGGTGAGAGAAAAAAAAAGGAGGGGGGGTCATGAAATTAACAGAACATGCAGTAGTCGCTGACAGCCTAAGAATAAAAAGTAAAACTGTAGCGCTGTCCATATGTATTATCAACTGCGGCCGCTCTTTACCAGAACGTAACGGTTAAGACGAGCCAATGAAAAATGCAACATGCCGCCGTTCTCGAAGAGAAGCGAGGCAACGGTGCATCGAGATCGACAGCCATCAATTCGATTTTACTGTGGCGTTTGTTTCTTCCAAAAGCAAGCTTTTTCGTACTGTTGTCCGCACGTACCCAGCATCGTCCTCGCCAGTCGTCAATCGATACAGTCGAAGTTCGTGATTGTGCTGCGTTTGAAGTACCCCGAAGCGGCAGCAGCGCCAAGTGTTTTCCAACGCTTTATCTTGTTCCGTCGTTTCAGCAGGGTGAATTTTCAACACGGCTTGTGTTCCCTCCATCACTCGGATACACCAGGCATATTGCCTGGGGCACGGCCTGGGGTCACCACACTCGCCAACTGTCGTCGCGTTCAATTCGTGTGCAGTGAAGTGAAGGCGAAGGCGCAATGTTCGCGTCTGTATACGTTTTCACCACCCGCAAAAGCCATCGCACTTGCGTTTCCACATATGTTTTCACATGTATTATTTTATTTTATTTTATTGGTGCCCTCAAGGCCAAAGGCATTACAGAGAAGAGTGGCCATAATGTAATACAGGAAAAAAAATTCAAAATTCAATATACAAGCATTATGTTCCTGCGTTATACAATTATATATATTGCTGTAACCATATACGAACAAAAATACGAGAGTAGTACAGAACAAATGAATACATTTTTTCTAGCCTTGGTATACAATGTCAGCTAAGTTATTTCGGAAACATGTGTTGTCCTCGATGCCGGCTGTCGATCTGGGAAGGTGGTTGCAGTCTACTGATGTTCCGGGGAGTGAAGGACTGTGAACAAAATTTTGTCTGAAATGAAGTTACGCCTACTTTGCGGGAATGATCTAGCCTGAGTGAGATGAAAGATGGAAGAGATATGATTTCATCGCGTAGATTATGGCAATGGTAAAAAAAATTATGAAACACGTATAAGCGGGAAACTTTGCGACGAAATGCTAGAGGTGATAGGTTAGGAGTGTTTTTCATGGTGGTAACACTTGCCGTACGATTGTAGTTCATTAAAATGAAACGGGCAGCATTGTTTTGTATGAGGTCAAGCGCGTTAATTAGGTTAGTCGAACAGGGGTCAAATGGCTGATGCGTATTCTAGTTTGCTACGAACTAACGTTTTCTATAATATATAAATTACGGCGCAGATAGCCTAACATGCTGTTAGCACTGTTAATTATGCTGCTGATATGGAGCGACCAAGTTAAGGAAGAGGTTATATGAATGCCAAGGTAGCGGTATGACGTGACTTGTTCGAGTAAAGTGTTATTTAGGTAATGTGTTCCGGTAAAAGATGTGCGAGAAACACGTAAAACTTTACATTTCGATAAATTAAGTTGCATTAGCCACAAGTTACACCATTCTGAGACGGAAGTGAGATCATTTTGTAGAATACAAGAGTCATTGATGTCATTGAGTTCTCGGAAGATTACACAATCGTCTGCGAATAATGTATGTTAGAAGATACGCACCTAGGTAAGTCATTAATATAAATTAGAAACAAGAGGGCCTAATGCGGATCCTTGAGGCACACCAGAGTGGACGGGGCTTTGCGAGGAAGTAGTATTGTTAGCCGTTACAAACTGGAAGCGTTTACAAAGGAAGTATTCAAGCCAGGAAAAAAGACTAGAATCAAGGCTTAGTTTGCTTAGAATAAAGAGTAGTAGTTTGTGGCATACTTTTTCAAGGCCTTCGCAAAATCGAGCAAGACGCAGTCAATAGTGGAGCGGCGGTCAAGAATGACATGAAGCGTATGGCTTAATGAGGCTAATTGCGTTTCGCCCGATAAGCCTTTACGGAAGCCATGCTGTGTGTTAGTAAAAACTGAATTAGTTTTTAGGAAGTTCGCAATGCCCGAGTATATTATGTGCTCTAATGCCTTATATGGAATGCTAGTTAATGATATGAGCCGGTAATTGAGAGGTGAATTTTTGTTACCTGATTTGTGAATCGGGACCACCTTCCCAATCGTCCAGTCGGCAGGCAAAATACCAGAGTCGAAAGTCCGCCGAAAAATCTTAGAAAAGCAGTATAGAACAGTAAGTTTCAGAATTTTTGAGTTAAGCCAACGCCTGGGTTTGAACATGGTTTCAGTGAGTCAATTATTTTCTCAATGCCGCAAGGTTTCTACTATTATAGGATTCATAGTGAAGTAGTTGTATATGTTTGTGGAAAAGTGGCGTTGGTGGATTGAACGAAATTGCTGCAAAAAGCGGAGTTTAATACGGTTGGGCATTCTGCATCTGGGATAGCGAAACCGTTATTGTCTAATAATGGTATCAGAATGACTAGGGTTCACAACACGCCAAAACTTCTTCGGATCAGTGGCAAAGATGCTGGGAAGAGTACTTTGAAGTAAGTTGTTTCTAGCGCCTTTAAGTGCAGATACATAAGTGTAGTTGGCATTGCGGTACGCTTCGCATCTTTCATTAGCACTAGATGTTTTAGCAGTGCGGTAAAAACGTTTTTTTTTCGGTTAGACAACCTTTTAAGGTACGAGTTGTACCATGGTGCTTTTGAGTGTGATGAGATTTTTCGATATGCTTATCCGTCAATTCCTTAACGTTATCATAAGCAAAAGGATTCCAGCTAACTTCTACAAAGCAATCATCGAAACCGTCACAGAAAAAATTAACTCGGCAAGCTCCAGGTTTATGGCATCAAAGTTAGCTTTCTTGCAATCACGGGTATGTTTAGGGATTACTTTAGCCGGTGGAGTAAGCGATCACTCCGGGTAAGTACGCGATGTCTGAGGCGAGGTCCGGTTGAGTGGTAAGCTCTAAATCAAGAGTATTTGCAGTGGTTTCAGTTATTTTTGTCGGTTGAGATTCTAGTTGGGAGAAGGTGAAAGTGGAACAAAGACCAAGATATGTTGGGGAAAGTTGAAGTCACCAAGTAGAAAGATAGACGCCGTCGGGTGTCGTGTGTACTCAGTGTTTATCGCGTCGTGTAGGTTATCAATAAAATTTGGCAGAAAGATTCGGAGGGCGGTAGCATACACCAAAAATTAGCTTTAGGTGCGCGAGTTGTACGCATGCCCAGGCAATCTCGAGATCTGTTAACAGCGTAAGACCGGAGGAGGACGCCACCACCCTGACCTGATGTGCGGTCACAGCGATAGAATGAATACTGGGATGAGTCATTAAAAACTTCAGAGTTACGTATATTAGAATGAAGCCAGGTTTCGGTAAGCGCTATGACACGTGTCGGCTATTGAATGAAATGCACCCCGCTTACTCATTATGCTTCTTACGTTGGCAAGAAGAACAGATACGCGCGGTATAGTCGACGACTGTCCACGTCCCCTCGCGCGGTGCTATGGAGCGTTCGTGGTATTCAGAGCACGAGAGGTGGCTGACCGCCGTGTGTTCTCTGGTACTGCTTCCACAGATAAGCCGTTTATGATATTAACGCTACTACTTGAATGATCGTACATGTAGCACCTGTTGTTAATGTAAAATTTGTTGTAACGTAGCTGAAACTTGGTCCTCATTGTCGTGCTAGGCTGTCTTTTGGCAAATTCTGTTAAGTGTTTCCTTGCGGAACGGGTGGCTGGCGAAAAGTCCTCGGATACGAAAATGTCACTGGCTTTAAGGTTAGAGCGAGATGCTAGTATCCGCGCACGATCTTTGAACGAGGTGAAACGAGTGATAACCGGCCGGCACCTCTGCGTAGGAAACGTGCCTATGCTGCGTTGAAGAAAGGTCGCTGCCGCAGGCACTTGAAAAAACAGCAATCACTTTTTGTTCAGTTTGTTCCCAAGTTTCGCGGGCGTCGGGTAGGCTTCTTAAAATTATTCTTTCTTCATGACCGGTCTTCGAGGGCGTCTATACGAGTTTCTGATTCCTGCTGTTGTGAGGTTAGTTGCTGAACGGTGCACTGGGTCGAGGCGACGTCAAGTTCAATGCCTTCAAATGATTTGCAACGACTATCAACTTATTGTTCCAAGCGCTGAAGAGCGTCGAGCAATTTATTTTCAAGGGATTCCTGACTTTATTTAATTGCGGTAGCATCAGCGCGTTTGGCTTGTCCAATCGTGAGGGAAGTCGTTTTTTTCGTCTATGTCCTTAAGTAATTTAATAATCTCGCTCATTTGCTGGGGTTGACATTCCGGTTCAGGGGGGGGGGGGGGGTTAGTGGATCGCGTGTTGGGACCGGGGTTAGTTTCAACGTCACCGCAGCATAGTATAATAGACAAGAATCAAAACAATCACAGCCACTGGTGCAAATCACACTTGGGCAAGGCAGCAAAACAAGAAATCTATTTTCGCATTTTTTAGCGGAAGGAGGTTTGGTTACACACCTGTGGTGCGAAGAGCAGACGCGTTTTAGCCATGCTGGCGCAGTGGCTCAAATTTTGTCCACTGAAGTCGCTCGGAGGCTGCAGGCGCTGCATATTGCCACGAGCGTTTCTTACTTCACTTTTGCTGTACTCGGTTTACGCCCACAAAGCCTGTCAGCAATGCTCAGCACAAACCGCGCCTCAGTGTTCGAGAAGCTTCACGATTGTAGTAGATCATTTTGTTAAGATTGCGCAAAAGACCGAGAACACTCGAGCTTATTCCAGAGCTTGCGTGACGACCAGTGATAAGGCTAGAAAATTCGATGCCTGATGTATATAAGACTGCGCGTTCCAACGATGGCCAGTTTTATCGACGCTCTGTTCGCCGATTTTAGTGTACAGATTACCTTGCTTGCTGGCTGTAGTTTGAGTTTCCGTTCCCCGGCCACAAGTTCGGCCGAATAAAGAGTTTCATCTTCAACACACCGGCTGCTGGTTTCGTCAACGTCACGACCACGTGTCATCGGGTGGAGGTGCTGCTTCTTTCATGTACCGGGGCGTCAAGCCGTGAACCCAGCCCAAGTCAACGGCAACCCTGAGCAGCGAACAAGCCACCGGCAACAAGGTCTACCGCCAGAGTACGGGCCTCTACCTGACAAGACCCGGCAGACCAAGACCCTGACCTCGACCACGGAGACAATGACAACCCCTGTGCCGCCTGCACCGATTCTGCTGCTGCAGCCCAAGGAGCCACCAACTTTCCGCGGTTCATCACTCGAAGACCCGGAAAGCTGGCTTGGGACATACGACCGTGTCGCCGCCTTTAACAGCTGGAGCACCGAGGACAAGGCTGCGACACGTCTCCTTCTATCTGGAAGACTCGGCAAGAACCTGGTTGGAAAATCGAGAGTCCTCACTTCAAACCTGGGATCATTTCCGCAGCGCATTCCTGCAGACGTTCATGAGCGTCGTGCGCGAGGAAAAGGCCGCTTCTTTTGTGGAGACCCGGGTGCAGCTACCAAATGAAAACGTCACCATCTTCACGGAAGAGATGACTCGATTATTCCGCCTTGCCGACGCTGCGATGGTCGAAGACAAAAAACTTCGCCTGCTTATGCGGGGCGTTAAACAAGAGAATCGACAATTGGGCTAGTTGGTTGATATGCGTGGTATAGCTGTTGTTTAAGCGCACTTCAACGAAGACAAACGACGACAAGGAACACAGGACAAGCGCTTACTCGCAACTAAAAGATTTATTGAAAAGGGAAGAATATAAATGCACCAAACAAGAGATCAACGCATGCGTGTCAAGGCAAAAGGACAACCATGGCAAAACGTGAAGGGTTAGTTTTGTCTTCGTTGAAGTGCGCTTAAACAACAGCTATACCGTGTTAAACAAGAACTGTTCGCAGGACATATCCGCAACGCGCCCACGACGGTCGCCGAATTCCTCACCGAAGCAACAACTATAGAAAATGCGCTTGAGATGCGGACAAGGCAGTACAACCGCCGCTCACAGACAATGTACTACGCCGAAATTCAAGCCCAAAGCACCGACGACCTGCGCGAGGCCATCCGAGCAGTCGTGCTTGAAGTGCTGCGTAAGGTGTTTCCAGAATCGCCGCCTCAAGTAGACTCGATCGCAGACATCGTCCGAGGAGAATTCCAACAATCGATGGGCGTTCCCGAGTCAGCGCAGCCGCAGCCGCAAGCTATGAGCTACGCTGCTGCTGTCCGCCGTCCTGTTCCTCCTCCCCGCCCTCGTTAAGACACCGCGCCACCACAGTTCCGTCGCCAGACACCACCGCCGCCACCACCGACGCCATACCGCCCGCCAGCCGGCCAGCGATACACGCCGAGGAAGACTGACGTTTGGCGCGCCCCTGACCACCGCCCACTCTCCTACGACTGCGGAGAAGCTGGCCACACCTACCGCCGCTGCCAGTACCGCCAGATGGGACTTAGTGGTTTCGCAATCGACGCGCCGCGTCCACAGCGGGGTGAACGGCTACGCGACATCGCCGACTACCTCGCAGGAGAGCAGTGGACTCCTCGACGACCTTATGGATCGCCTTCGCCAGGCCCCTACATCTCACCGCATCGCCGTCAGTATGCCGGCCCTGCTCGGGGCCGATCTCCGAGCCCTTACCCGGAAAACTAAGGGCAGCAACCGATGGAGGTGCGGTTGCTGCACGACGAAATGCCGAATATCCTCCGCCGCTGACGACGACGCCTAGACGAAGTCTTAAGAACACGCCGCAAGCCGAACGGAGCCTGGACGACGAAACTTCGCCACCGACGAAACGCCGAAGCAGCGGGACAAAACCATCGTAGCCGCGATCCGACGCCTCGGCCCAACCGCTACGCCAGGCGACGAACTAGCGACCTCGACGTTCTCATCGACGGCCACAGCGTCACAGATCTCGTCGACACTGGGACCGACTATTCCGTCATCAGTGGGCCGTTCGCCGCGAATTTGAATGAGGTGAGGACTGCTTGGGAAGGCCCGAAATCCGGACAACTGGAGGCCACCTAGCAATGCCAGCAGGAATCTGCACAGCGAGAGTCTTCACTAACAACCCGATTTATCCCGCGAGCTTCGTAGTCCTACAGCGCTGCTCGAGAGATGTCATCCATGGTATGGACTTCTTAGGCCTTCACGGTGCAGTGATCGATCTGAGATCCCAGTCGATAACGCTGTCCGCAGAAAAAGCACTACCGCCGCACACGCTGCAAGGAAAGCACGCCTTGAATGTGCTCGAAGACCGAGTCACCATTCCCCCCACGCTCTAGCGTCAGTATTTCCGTCGGCATTCAGAAATCCACAGACCTGCAAGACGTCGTTGAAGGCGACCAACACATGCTGATCGACCGCGAAATTTGCGTCGCCAGAGGAATAGCCGAGCTGCGGGGAGGGAAAACAGTGATGCTCACGAACTTCAGCAACGAGTACAAGCACGTGAGCAAAGGCACGACGGTTGCCTATATCGAAAAAGTTGTGGAAGCCAGCAACAGTTTCGCCCTCACCGTGTCTACCGAACTTGCTACGACGAACGAGGATCATCAAGTAGCTTTCGACATTAACGCGGGCTTTCCGACGCATAAGCAAGAAGCGCTCAAAACCCTGCTCCTGCAATATAAGGAGTGCTTTTCATCGTCGTCAAGAATTCAGCAGGCGCCGGTCGCAAAACATTGCATCATAACAGAAGAAAGTGCCAGGTCACTTCGTCACAGCTCGTACAGAGTTTCGACGCGAGAACGCGAGGCCATAAAGAAGCTAAGGTTAAGGCTTGGGCGTGTTGGTACATAGTGCAAAGAAGGGAAAAACAGCGCTAAAAACTTGACAAACACGAAGGAAGACGGACGAAGACAGGCGCTGACTTACAACTGATCTTTATTTTGGAATGTGGACACATTTATACCATGGCAGTCAAAACACACGTGACTACCACCAATGTGCTGTTATCACACTGACGTCAACATCACCGCATCACCATTCCGTGTCACAAACACGCATGATTCATCTCAAAGATAAAAAGTCAATTTCCTTCTGAGAGAGGGTTATACACGCCATACTAACACACTTATCTTTAAGGCGTACTATTTCATCAGCTTCAATTATTTCTCTTGTTCTTTTTTCTTTGTGTCTGGCGATGACCTTTGTTTCGCGAAATTTCGGAGTGCAGCCACAATCCCTGCAATGGATACGAAGGTGGCCGCTAATAGCTTTGTGCACGTTGTACTCGTGCTCCTTCAGCCTTACATTTAAACACCTTCCCGTTTGACCTACGTATCTTTTTTCCGCAGGACAGCGGGATCAAATACACAACGTGTTCCGCGCATTCTACGAAGCTGGGTCTGTGGTTTTTTGCGCATAGCTGCTGCTTACTTGCGGGGTTGCTCACTTGCGCACACATAGTCGATAGCTTTCTCGGCGCAGAGAATAGCACTCTTACATTGGCATGCTTCCCTATCTTTTTCAAATTATGCGCGATTCCATGCATATAAGGTATTACAGTAAACCTTTTCATTTCTGTTGCAATCTGATTGCCTGTCCTGGGTGTTCTTTAGCTTTTTTGGAAGAGATTCTGCTACGGAAATTAATAGATGTAGTGGATACCTTGCTGCCTTAAGGCGTTCTAGCTGTTTACCGAAGCTCTCTGAAATTAAGTGGCAACATGACTTCTTTAGGGCATTGATAAAGCATCTTGTGGCAATAGATCTCTTCACCAGCTTTGAATGGCAAGAATCAAAAGGCGCTCTGAGTGGAACAGGCAAGCGAAGTTCTGCAGGGAATGTTTGTTTCTGCGCCTTCATGGACCAAATATGCAACCCCAACCAAGTAAGAAGTACTGAACAGAGGACCAAAGTTCGCCGTTCAACCTGATAATACTGCGCTTGAACTGCTAACCTTGGCGAGGCAAGTGTCTCCAGAGGCAGAAACTGGCAGGTGCGTGTCTGAAGGTGTGGACGTTTTGGTGAAGTGCAGACACAGGGAGAGTGACATTCCAGTTCGGCAGACGGTGTCCTTCTTAAGATCTAACTCGTTAGCTTTGTTACCCTCTTATAAAGAAGGTGGCTTCCTAGTTTTAAAGGACAGTACGTTTAAATCAAAAGCTGAGGAGGCGATACGTTCAGCTTTCACCATTAAACGAAATGTTTCCCTGCAGCAGGTTAAGTCAAAAGCCAAAAAAGTTGTGTAAAAAACTAAATCTGGAGCACTTGGTTAAATCTATAGATAAAAGCAAAGGTGTGAGTCTGCACATGTTTTTCACCGCGAAAACCCATAAAGTAGACATACCGCTAAGGGTAATAGTATCGGAAAATGACACGTGGCAGAAATGCGTGTCCTCGTTCTTGCAAGAAGAACTAACGAAATTGGAGGCAAACGACCCCTTCCTTGTACGAAAGTCTGACGATGTGATTGCGTTTTTGGACAATTGTAGCGACAAAAGCTACATGGCTTGCTCATTTGGCGTAAAGCACCTTTACTATTCCCTGCCACATCGTCAACTTATGCTGTGTGTTGAAGAGTGTATAGATAAGCATGGTTCAATCGCCTTTCAAAACGACACAGGTTTATCGGTGCAAAGTTTTTTAGAGCTTTTAACTATGTACCTAAATTCGACATTTGCAACATGGCATGACAACGTTTATATTCAGACTCACGGGGTCTGCATTGGTTTCAGCATAGCACCGATTTTAAGTGATCTTTTTTTTAGCGCATCTAGATAGGTGACTGCAGGACCAACTGAAAGTTTGAAGACTGACCAAGGTTTTCCGCTACGTAGATCATTTTTTAGTAATTCTCAACACAGACGAAGCGGCCCTAGAACCATTAATGTTTGAAGTGTTAAATGAATTGCGAAAGTATTTTCAGCCACTTGTTTTAACGTATGAGTTACCAGTGGGGCGGACCATTAGGTTTCTTGATATAAAGCTTAAATTTGTCACAGATCATATCTGCTGGGCGTATGAGCCACGTGCCAGCAAGCCATTACTGCCTTTTGATTCTTGCCTTTCAAAGCTGGTGAAGAGATCTATTGCCACAACATGCTTTATCAATACCAAAGAAGTCATGTTGCCACTTAATTTCAGAGAGCTTCAGTAAACAGCTAGAACGCCTTAAGGCAGCAGGGTATCCATTACATCTATTAATTTCCGTTGCAGAATCTCTTCTAAAAGAGCTAAAGAACACCCAGGACAGGAAATCAGATTGCAACAGAAACGAAAAGTTTACTGTAATACCTTATATGCATGGAATCGCGCATAATTTGAAAAAAAAGTCACAGTTTCACCACAAGGGTGAAGAAATGAATGCGATAGCAACAAATTGTAATGTTATACGAAGTGAGGCTGGCAGCTAACTCTTTTGGATCCGATCTCACGCAACTGTAGAAACCGCTCGTTTAAGAGAATACGGCCGCTCCAGGGACACTCTGCTCACCGCATTCTCTTCGCGTTGAGAGCGCAGCACGTCGCTTGCGGCCGCCGAGGAGGGGAGATAACGCGCGCGCCCGCGACGACCGCGCTCGTAAAATCGAAGGTCGCTCGAGGGACCCCCCCCCCTCGCGTCTTTTCACGCTCACGAACGACGGGCGGGGCCGGTTGAACAGTTGGGGGGATCTTATCGCATGCGCCTCGGAGCGACGGAGACGGGCCGGCTCTGTGATCTCCGCTTCAGCCGCGTTCATCGCTCCCGCTCGCCCGCTATTACCCGCTGGTGGAACGTACGATGCGCAGGGGGCTCTTATCAATTTGGACTTCATACGCGACATGACGGCGACGGCGACGGCAACGGCGACGGCAAAAACCCGTCGAGACTGTCCATATAATTGCTATTGCAATAAAAGATAGGGAAGCATGCCAATGTAAGAGTGCTATTCTCTGCGCCGAGAAAGCTATCGACTATGTGTGCGCAAGTGAACAACCCCGCAAGTAAGCAGCAGCTATGCGCAAAAAACCACAGACCCAGCTTCGTAGAATGCGCGGAACACGTTGTGTATTGTTGTGCCACACCCTTGCCGGCCCCGACCACCGACTCCAGTCGTCGTTCTACGCGACTGCAAATCCACATTCCTGAGCAGAATGAGCGGGAGGAACAATAAAGCCCCGCGCACGTTGTTGTTGGGCCGCACTCTTGCCGACTCCATGCTGATTTCGCCAGGCCGGCCTTACCCCACCCTGTTGCGACAGGTGCTGTCAACAAGCCACCGACTCCCCAGCAGGGTCACCAGAGCGGTCTATCCCCAGTCTCGTGGTCATTTGTCATCGACCAGGTACTGACCCTTGGAGGCGCAGGCGTGGTCACTATTGTGCACCAGCAGGTGGTGCAGGATTGGCGGACTCTTGGCCACCGCGTGGAGAGGAGGATATGGGGGTGGACCCCAACCTTCCAATTTAATCCGGCGCATCGAAGACCACCGTGCCTGTTCACGAAGACCGTCAACATGTAAATACTCTGTATAAAGTATTTTCCGTCTTCCAACTTGTCCTGATGACTGCTCCGAGCACGACACCCGCACGCGTTCGCACCGGCCACGCAACCCCATTCCTAACAGTATTCGATCCCGCTGTCCTGCGGAAAAAGATACGTTGGTCAAACGGGAAGGTGTTTAAATGTAAGGTTGAAGGAGCATGAGTACAACGTGCACAAAGCTATTAGCCGCCACCTTGGCATCCATTGCAGGGATTGTGGCTGCACTCCGAAATTTCGCGAAACAAAGGTCATCGCCAGACACAAAGAAAAAAGAACAAGAGAAATAATTGAAGCTGATGAAATCGTACGCCTTAAAGATCAGAGTGTTAGTATGGCGTCTATAACCCTATCTCAGAAGGAAATTGACTTTTTATCTTTGAGATGAATCATGCGTGTTTGTGACACAGAATGGTGATGTGGTGATGTTGACGTCAGAGTGATAACAGCACATTGGTGGTAGTCACGTGTGTTTTGACTGCCATGGTATAAATGTGTCGACATTCCAAAATAAAGATCAGTTGTAAGTCAGCGCCGGTCTTCGTCCGTCTTCCTTCGTGTTTGTCAAGTTTTTAGCGCTCTTTTTCCCTTCTTTGCCATAAAGAAACAAGTCGATGAAATGCTACGCGACGACATCATCCAGCCTTCAAAGAGTCCGTGTGAGTCACCTGTGGTGTCAGTGAAGAATAAAGATGGGACCCTACGTTTCTGCGTCGATTATCGTCGCCTGAACAAAATCACGAAGAAGAACGTGTACCCTCTCCCACGAATAGACGACGCCCTAGATAGACTCCACAAATGGGTGCTGCGCCGTGCTCCCGACCGGGCTGCAGAAATTAGGCGCCTTTTCCTTCTTCGAACCACAACCACCACCACCACTCCACAACGCGAAGTACTTCTCTTCGACGAACCTCAAGACGGCCTACTGGCAAATCGAAGTCGACGAGAGAGACCGAGAAAAGACTACCTTCATTACACCAGACGGCTTGTTCGAGTTCAAGGCCATGCCATTTGGTCTTTGCTCGGCACCTGCGACTTCCCAACAAGTCATGGATACAGTATTGGCAGGCTTGAAGTGGCAAACTTGCCTCATGTACATACTTGGACGACGTCGTTACGTTTTCCTCGAACTTCGACGAACACCTCGTGCGCCTTGGATCCGTACTTCAAGCAATTAAGAGCTCCGGACTCACCCTGAAGCCGGAAAAGTGCCGCTTCGCGTACGAGGAGCTCCTGTTTTTGGGTCACGTGATCAGTAAGACTGGAGTGCGCCTAGACACGCAGAAAACAGCTGCCATCGCCGCCTTCCCACCACCCACCGACAAGAAGGCCGTGCGCCGATTTCTCGGCTTGCGCACCTATTACAGACGCTTCGTCAAGGACTTTTCTAGGATCGCCGAGCCACTAACGCAGCTCACGAAGACCGACATCGAGTTCCGGTGGGAAACGGCGCAAGTTCAAGCATTTCAGGAACTGAAACGACGCCTGCAGAAGCCTACGATACTTGCGCATTTCGACGAATACGCCGATGCGGAAATCCACACCGACGGAAGCAGCGTAGGACTCGGCGCCGTTCTTGTGCAGAAGACTAACGGAGAAGAAAGAGTTATCGCTAGCCGGTCGCTATCCAAGGCTGAAGGCAACTATTACACAATAGAAAGAGTGCCTTGCCATCATCTGGGCTACGTCAAAGTTTCGCCCCTACCTCTGTGGAAGACCCTTCAAAGTTGTGAGCGACCACTACGCCGTGCTGGCTAGCTAACTTGAAGGACCCTTCAGGTCGTCTCGCACGATGGAGTCTGAGACCTCAAGAATTCGATATTACCGTCGTTTACAAGTCCGGGCGAAAGCACTCTGACGCCGACTGCCTGTCACGTGCCCCCCGTTGACCCAGCGCCGCAGGACGACGAGGACGGTGACTGCTTTTCGGGAACCTTAAGCGCTGATGAGTTCGTCGAACGACAGCGCGCCGATCCGGAACTCAAGGGCCTTATGGAATACCTCGAGGGCAAAGCCACCGTGGCTTCAAATGTATTCAGGCCAGGACTGGAGTCGTTTTTCTTGCTGAACGGCGTTCTCCTAAAGAAAAACTCGCCACTTCAGGCCGAATCTTTCAGCGTTACGTCCAGAAATTCTGGATGCTCTGCATGACGACCCGACGGCTGGACACCTTGGATTTTCCCGTACGCTGGCGAGGATACAAGAAAAGTACTACTGGCGTCGCCTCACTGCCGACGTCACCCACTACGTGAAGACTTGCCGAGATGGTCAGCGACGGAAGACACCACCGACTAGGCCAGCCGGACTTCTGCAGCCCATCGAGCTACCTCGCCGGCCGTTCCAGCAAATCGGCATGGACTTACTGGGACCGTTCCCGACGTCAATTTTCGGAAACAAGTGGATCGTCGTAGCCTACTGACTACCTCACCCGCTACGCCGAGACAAGGGCCCTGCCCAAGGGCTGTGCCGCCGAGGTAGCAAAGTTCTTCGTCGAGAACATCGTACTGCGTCATGGCGCCCCAGAGGTCCTCATTATCGACGGAGGGACGGCCTTTACTGCGGACCTAACTCAGGCGATCCTAAGGTACAGCCAGATAAGTCCCCGCGGACCACCGCCTACCACCCACAGACCAATGGCC